>CAUYLG010030663.1:0-89625 GCA_963573385.1 Cacajao melanocephalus
AGTAGAACAAGAATCCTGTTCTCTCTCCCTCTTTTTTTTTCTTCCTCTTTCTTTCTCTCGTACATTCTTTTTTTTTTCTTTCTTTCACTCTCACTTTCTTTCCTCTCTTTTTCTTTCTTTCAAAAAATAAAAAAATAAAAAAATTAAATTAAAAAAAAAAGGAAGGCCATTTGTTCAAAAAAAATATAAATATTGATACAGATGTAAAATATATTTCTGAATTTTATTTGTGATTGCACAGTGAAAACAAAAAGAGTCAAAGATGCTTCACTAATAAAATGACTATAACAATTGAGGGCATTCAGTTCGTAATATATTTGGATCCTATTATATGCGATGTAAGTCTTTAGAAAATGTACATATAATGCTCTGGTTAGAGCAAAGATTTTGTTGAGACGAGATATATCAATCCCATCTTCATTTTCCTTCTACATCTAAGTATTTACATACACTTTTTTTCTATTCACTTAACACAAAGCATGATCTATTCTGGATGAATAATAAAGAATCCTGACTCCTTCTATTTTCCTTTTTGTGTGCTTCCTGGGAAGAGGACTCACACAACATTTGTATGTACTAGCACAGTTGATGTCTTGCACACAACATGGAGACTCTGGACAATCTACCTCTCTATCCCGCATTCTGAGACCCGTCCTCTCTAAGAAAACACAGCTGCTGCGTACATTTCAACCTTTTTCTTTAGAGGTATTCCCAAGAGGTGACCAGGCTGGGGAATATTAAGCAGAGTTTGCTCTTGTTTGTCTCAGAACATTTCCCATCTTTGAGTTTCGACAGAAACCAAAACCTTCAAAATCCAAACCATATAGCTTACTTGGTGAAATGACAGCTCTTACAGCAATGAATCTTGATGAAATATTTCAGCTAGACTACACCTGTCAGGCCAAAAGGTTTAGTGCAATTTCTCTGGAGTGAAGAATCATATATGCCTTCCCAGTAGGACTTCAAAATATTCCATTTCCTGAGTTCAGCTTTTAAACAATAACCACTTTGCAAATGAAGCAAAAATTTTCCCTCTGATTTTTTTTTTATTCTTAGATAGTGAGGTAGGAACACAGCAAATATCTGTTGTTTATTTCATGTGTACCTTTACCAGTGTAAAATACCCCAGAGTCTTGCTCAAACATTATTGCTGAGGGCCCAGGACCTGTTCTGTTTTTCAATATATCTGGGGCTGGGCCACTTAATGAACAGAAAGGGAAGGTATGGACAACCTAGCATTACTCATGGTGCCTTGAGGCACATTGAGAGCACAACATGCCATCTGCAGTTTTCTCTCTGGCCCACTTCTTAATTCTGTTCAGGCTTGTCTTCTCTCTAGTGATCATGGACTGGTTTGACATTTGCTGAAGCTCCCTTGGTCTTTGGCTTGACTTCTTAGTTCACATCTGCATGCAGATTCATTACACCATCACCAGATAGCTTGGTTCTAGGCTTAGCTGACTTGGGCCTCAGTTAGACATCAGCTAGATGATGTGTCCAACAGACTCCATCTCCAATACTATTCCTGAACACCCACTAGCCTTCTGTAGGGCTTACCAGCAGTTGATGGAGAAGAACGCATCAAAGTCCAACTCTCAAACTTATCATTAGTCAAGGGTTACTCCATATTAGCTGCTGTCCTTCAAATTTAATTTCTTCAAGTTTTCCTTGTCTGTTAAATGAGCATGGAAATAACTGGACTACATCAGTTTTGTTGTAGGGATGCCATGAGTTCATACATATATGAAGGAGCTTCATAAACCATGAAGTCCCTTGTATATGTTAATGGTTAAAACGAAAACCAAACAAAACTCTTTTAGATTCGTTTTTGCTGCCCTCTCCTGGCTCCCAGTTTCTGTAACTATGACCTATCAGTGGGAATTAACCCTTTAAGTCTTGACAGCTTCAGAAGCTAGACCAGTAATTAAAGGAACCATTTTAAAAGATGCATTCTTGCTCATTTATAGAGAAAACATAAGCCACATAAGTTGACTCTAGATTTTACAGTAGATCTCCTAAAATATACTTGCATTTAGAGTCCAAACTCTTCTGAATTGTTTTTCTATTCAGATTTGTTTTTCTCTGAGTTTTCCCAATCAATCTTGTTTTTTTTGGACAATCAACAACATTTGAAGGGGCCAGGCACAGTGGCTCATGCCCATAATTCCAGCCCTTTGTGGGGCTGAAGTGGAAGGATGGGTTGAGGCCAGCTGTTCAAGACAAGCCTGGGCAATAAAGCAACACCACACTCTCTACAATTTACTTGTTTTAAAGAATCTTCTGATGGAGGTTTTCTTGAAAGGGTGCTCTACTACTGTCTGCAGTATATTCTTTCAAAATACCAGTATTCATTCTAAAGTTTTCAAGCTGGGTTGTTTTGAGCTTATCAGAATATGTCAATGGAAGCTTCTGACAGGACAAGCAGGACTCACATTCTTTCCTGGAATGATCTGTTGACTAATGCATTAAGGGAATTCTGTTGTCTAGCCATGGCACCAGGAATAATATTAATAATTAAGTTTGTTCATAATTAGGCAATGACAATTGCAGCACAACTGCTGCCCAGCTGATAAGAGTGTAAAAAGGTGTCATCTATTGTAAGACCAATCTTGATTTCAGAGAAGATAAAATGTGAAAATTGTGTACCCTAAAATTAATACTTCATCTTTTGATAATTTAGTACCTAATATCCCAGTAACAATAGTAAATCCATGCAATTTGTCATATAATGACTTCTAGAAGTTTTAGCATGTCTAGAATTCACTAGCATATAATGCCATTATTCTTCATTCTGTAGACCTTTATTGGATCATCTAGCAGTACTTCACTAGGCACTAAAGGTGTTATTATGCAAGACATGGCTTCTGTCTTCCAGAACATCACAGCTTGTAATGTATCGTCCTCATTAGTGGAGAGGGTGTAAGTCATATACCAGAGGAAGTACGTAGAGACTTATTGCAGAAAAATCTCATATATGTTAGTTGATCCAAGCTATTTCAATGGACAGATTAAAAAAACCTAAGCATACAGAGATTAGTGCCTTATCTCAAGCCGAACACATGCACTAATTAATGCATTGTGTGTTGATTTTTATGTAATATTTTAGAAACCAATTTTAGTAGAAAAGCTTAACATGGTTAACTTTAAACTTTTCCTAAAGATTTATAATGCATCAGTTTTATTTTGATGGTTTTTATTTTATATCAGAATAAGTGATAGGAGTGAGGAATGAGCATTGTATATTTTTTATCCTTTCTTCTTTTAAAGTATTCAATTTGTTTACTTTCGTATTATACAATATTTTATACTTAATTATATTTATAATGTATTATATAGAAAACATATGAAAAATGCTAATGGAACAATCACATTCAGAAATAGGGGGTTTCCTACATCATTGAAAGCTCTCATGAGGCCATTCCTTCCTCTTCCGCTCGGAAGCTATCAGCACTGAGAACTTTTTATCATTCCCTGGGATTCCTTCATAGTTGTTATACATATGTATGTGGCTTGAAATATTGTTTAGTTTTACATATTTTAAAATTTTATGTAAGGAGCATCAAAGCATAGGTATTTTTGAGGGAATATGTTCTCTTTCCAGGTCCATGAAGGGGCCTAGTTTTAAGGGCAAGAATTTCCCAGCACCCTGCCCCCCTCCCATCTCTCTCCATCGGGAAGATTTAACAGTTTATGTTTGAATTTCTCAGGCACGGGAAGAAACTAAAAGTCAATCACTCCAGCGGAAGTTCTAAGGAACTCCCTTCACTGGCCAGAGGAACTTGGGAAGGTGGGAATTTCTCCCAGGATAAATTCCCTTGTTCCTTCACCCACGCTGGATTTCCAGCTCTCTGGAATCCTATCCCACATGGTGGGAGCTCCCTTTCCCCTCTGGGATTTCCCCTCTGGAATCCCCTTCCACATTCTTCGTGGAAGTCTTTCTCTTCTTCTCCTTTCCTTCTCTTTTCTCTACTTAAAGAAAATCAACTTTCTGCAACAATTCTTGTGTCCGATACTCACTTTTACGAGCATACGGTGCACCTGCAGCGGTCCCATCGCTTATTCTTTAAGAGATTGGAGACCAAGAACCCACAGCATTCTCTCGTGGGGAGATGTGCCTCACCAGCACCCAAGAAAAAACCCGGTTACATTATTCTTACATCTTATTCTTTTTCTACCCAGCATACTGTTTACTAGATTCATGCTGATGTAAGTAGCTGATTCATTCATTTTATTGCTGTTTAGTAATCACTGAACTAAAACTTATCTATCCATACTCCTGTTAATAGAAATTTGTGTTATTATTTCTAGTTTGTATGATTATAATTAATGCTTTACATTTATTCTGTTGTATATGTGAAAGACTTTTTGTAGGTCATATGTCTAGGAAAAGAATTGCTAGTTAATTAACTGCACATTAGTAACTCTACTGGATAATCTACAGACATCAGATATGTATACAAGTTTTCTTTTCTCTACTACGTCACCAAGATTTGCTAATAAAATTTTAAAATTTTCCAACGTGGTATGTATAAGACAGTCTCTCACTGTGGTATTAATCTGTATATCCTAGATTTAAAATGAGACTGAGTATCTTTTCAATATTTCTTGTCCTGCTGACTTTTCTAGTGTGTGCACTTCCTGTTTATTCCTTTGCCTTTTTTTTTCTTTTACGCAAGTTGTCTTTTCTCACTTATTTGAAGAAATTCTTTACATATTACACATACTAATTCCTTTTTAATTTTATATGTCACAAATATATTCTATTATTTTGTAGCTGCTTTCTCACTTTTTATGTTTTCTACTAGTTTATAATTTTAAGGTAAACAAATTTCTCCATTTTTCCTTTAATATTTCTTTTTGTGTTATGTGTTAGTTTGAAGTAAATATGCCTTTTTCCCATATAGATTAACAATTGTTCTAGCTATATCTGTTGAATGGCTCATCTTTTTCCTAATAATCTGCAATATTAGGGCTGTCATATATTCTATTTGTCTATTCCTGCACCAGGAGGTCATGTCTTAATTACTATTGTTTTAAAATCAATCCTTAATATCTGGTACCATATTTAACCCACATTTTCTTCACAAATTATATTTTTCAGATCATTTGCTTTTCTATATACTATTTTAGAACTATATTGGGATTTTAACTGAAAATATGTTAGGTTGATCATATTTTTTCTCATTTCTTTTTATACCTACTGGTTTGGTATTTACACTAGCTCCATTCTGTTAATTGATACCACTGAAGTGTGAACACGCATACTTGATAAAGTCTAAAGTTAATTAGTATCTTTAACTTCCCCCAAGACAGTAAAAACATCTGAGAACATTTTAATTCTGATCTCTTCCTAACTTACATTGGACAGCTCTTTTATATTTTACCTCAAGATTTTTTTTTTCATTTTAGTTCTACAAATTAAACATTATGATGTTTAAGAATAGGTTTAAATCTCCCGCCAAGTATGTCATATTTTATTTTTGCTTACATTCCTTTCTTCACGTCAGATTTTCTCTGATGTCAATTAGTTACTTCCAAAACATCTAGGAAGTTAAGGTCTTTTGTTGATAAATTTAAAAAAAATTTCTGGAACTGAATTTCAGTCTGATTCTTAAAAACATAGTTTTATTTGGTTTCAAATTTTTGATTGTCAGCTATCTTTGGAGCCCATTAAAGATCCATTTCACTGGCTTCTAGATTCCATAATTGTTGGTGAAAAGTTACCTGTCAAAGTCATTTCTGATGCTTTGTAGGGGAGCCATCTTTTCTCCTCTGGTTGCTATTAAGGGATAAACCAAGGGGTTCATTCTTGAAATTCTAATGTCTATTCTTTCATTGTTTGTTCTGGTCTCCAACAAAAGACATTGGAAATTGTGGAGTAAGGTTGAAAATGGGAATGCGTAGTGACAACAGTAAATAGGGGTACTTTTTACCAACATTTTGGCATGACTTAATGAAGTGTGACTGCACAGATTAGCATTTTCTACCCCATATAAAACTACAGTAAGTGACTCTAAAAGAAAAACATTTTGGCAGTGTGAATATGTGATGAGAAAAATCAAACCTAGTCTGAAAACACAAGAAAACTCACTGTCAGTGGACCACCAAGATGTGTTTCCACTAAATGGTATATATACTTACAAGCACCACAAAATCTTAGATAGGAAGTAACAGTTGAGTAAGGCCCAATAAAGAGATAGAGTATGATGAATCATTTCCCAGAAAACCATATATATTTTCATCTAATCAAGTGAGTCTTGTTTTGTATACTATCCTATAGCAAAGGATAGGGGATGGACACATTATGAATTTACATGTGTGTACTTTATATACATTTGTCACATTTTATTTACTCATGGATTTATTCATTCATTTAAAACTATTTATTAAACCCGTATGTGTTCTGGGGACCCATGTTCCTATTTAAGTAAATGCATCACACTATTATTTTTTCACAGAGAGATGAACAAAAATTCTTAGGCTAGGAAGGCAGTTGCAATGCGAGTACGCTATTTAATTGGGGAAGAGTATTTTCATTAAAATGTCAGCTAAATTGAGTAGAAAAGATGCAACAAATAAAAACCAAAACCCACTTCAATGTTATCTAGAGATTTTTAAAGACTTTACTTTATTATTTGGTATGTTTGAAAAAAAGGAAAGAAAAATAAAAGAAGACAAAGAAAAAATTGTAGAAAAGAAAAGAAAAGGAAGAAAGTATCCTCAATCTGATGTGTTTTAGTTCATGTTCAAGTTTTAGTTGCTTCCCTTTGTCAAAATGAACCAATCTTACTGCTTCTTTGAAGGAAAAGAGCAGCCTGATTTATGATTAAGCACCAACTCTAGAAAATGAAGAGGTTGTAATTTGTCTGCCATATATGTTACGGTTGAGTGGTGGTTGAATATATCTTTTTTGTAAAACTTAAAGCTCAACAAATAAACAAATAAATAATGGGCTCTTACCTTAAAATATGCTGGTATGTATTGACAGAGAAAAACATAACTCTCTTCCTCCTACTTATAGTCCATCATTTCTTCCAATGATAAGGATGGTCAGGCTAGTAAGAGGAGCAGATATTTGAGAGAGGACATAGAAGCCAAACAAAACGAGCTAACACTCAGGAAGCGTGAGTCTCCTGCCCAGATGGAACTGCAGGCATGCAGGGCAACTGAGAGGATCTGCAGTTTAGATTGCAGAGTTGCTATCAGCAATGTTTGAGGAATATGGAGAGCAGAATACGTATTAAAGGACTGATTAGGACAATATGATTAAAAAAACCTTAGAGAACTTAAAAAAATGTCTAAATCTAATTTTTCAAATAGATGAATTTTTTAAAAAAGATTTATAACCAAATACAAAAAGAATAGTGACCCTAGGAGCTACCATATATGCCCTATTGATAAATTATGTTATATTTACCTTATTTTATTTTGGGTTAAAAATCTCTAGACTCTTCTACTAGTGAAATCTCATAGGCCAAGTGGGAGCACATTTCAGCAAGACAGTTTGCAAAAAAGTAATGAAGATAAAAATATAGGTTCAATGCCTTTGCAGTTTGATATATATATGTATAACTGATGGTATACAAAGAGAGGTGTGATGTCTAACAGAGGAAGATCCCTGGTAAAATGATCCTCCTCTGATTAAATGTTTTAAATTAATATTTAGGTGAAGATATATTTGTTAAACTTGCAGGTGACAAAAAAGTTGAAATAATACTCTTAGGTTTTAAAGTAGAATCAGGTTTTAACACAATCCCAACTGCCTAGAAAGATGAAATTTGATACAGATAACTGGAAAATCTAACACTTGAATATAAGCATGAATTACTTACTAAAACTTAACTTAGCAGGCAAAAACACCAGGGTTTTAGGAGAGCATACCCAATATAAGAAAGTGATGATAGAAAACAACCAGCCACACCCAAAAGACTCCACAAATGTCTTGGTCAACACAAGTTACCCAGTCTGAAGGCACTGTGAGACATTCCCTTTTATTTCAGATTTTCCACACTCTCTTTACAGTTACTCTAAAATAACTAATAATGCTCTTTAGTTTTATAATTCAACTTTATCATTTGAAAGCTTGTGTTCTCTCTCCCCTTCCTACACTTTTCTTTTGGTTTAGAGCATAGTAAATAAGCATAATATTTCAGATCTCCTCTGCTGCACATAATATTTCTTGTTTATATAATAATACCTGCAATTATTTTTATCCAGGATAGATGTGAGCTCCTGGAGGTTGAATTGCTGGAAGTTTCCTTATAAGTCTCTTTATTTTCTCTATAAATAGAGGCTCTGCAACTGATTTCATTTATCTGCAAGGTTTTAAATAGCATTTGCACGGTGGAAACTTCACATGCACAGCTCCGTCTCTCATCTCTATGAGCTCTAGCTTCCCTCCTCCTGCATCCGTGACATCTTCTGTTGCATGTCACACCAAACATAACATAGCTCCACACAGATCATGTGATGTTTCCTTCGAACCAGCTTAGCTGTCATTATGCAACGTCTTAGTAAATATTATCAGCCTCAACTCTGTTGCTGAAGTGAAAAATGATATTTGTCTCGATATTTGTCTTCCCTTTACAACCTGCCCATCATCAAGCTTGTCAGCTCTACCTCCAAAGTAACTCTTGATAACCACCCATTCGGTCGCTCTCCATTATTGTGCCATAGTCTAAGCTACCAACATCTCTCACTATTTCCAAAGCTTACTACCTGATTTCTTTTATGCCTCCCATGGGACATGTTCCAAACAGCAGCCAAAGTCGTCTTTTAAAACACACATCATGTTTTCTTATGCCTTTGCTTAAAGTCCTTTTACGGCTTTTCATTGCAATAAGAACACTGAAATTTCTATGATGGCATATGACCCCCTACCTGATCTGGCCTGGTTGAGTTTTTCCAGCTTCTTCTCCTGTCACTCTTTTACTTGTTCACTAGAATCAACCCACGCTGGTTTGCTTTCTATTCTTTAAGCATTCCAAACTCATTCCCGATTTAGAGACTGTAAATTTTTCTGGTATCTTTGGTTGAAATTCTCTGATCCCACATTTTTAAATGGCTGATTTCTTCTTGTCATTTGCATCTTAGTTCAACTATTACCCCCTTAAGAAAAACTCCTACCTTCCCCAGTTACTATCGGCACATCCTAGTTGAATGTCACCAAAGCAAATGTTACTATAAGAAAATTATTTGGTTTGATTCTTTATTGACTCTCCCCCTCTCACAAGAAGCTGAGTAATGGGGTCCTATCTGTAATTGCTACCACTGTCCCCTAAAGGCTGGAACAGAGCATGGCACATAATAGGCAACCAATAAATATTTATTGAATGATGGATTCTATAATTAGTAAAGAGAAGTCTAAAGTGTATGTTCTTAAATTCCAAAAACAGCATACTGTTACTGAATCAAGACAAATGACTGAGAGCAGATACTTTTAGCTTCAATGAGAGGAGGTCATGAAGAGAATAAAGACTTGGAGTTCTGAAGTGAAAAAGGTGTCAGTAATTGGATGACAGCAAACGGAATAGAGTATCTGTGGCAGGAGAAGGCAGCCCGGAATGGAAGACAGGTTGCACTTTTATTAAGTTTAGAACTTCCTTCCCAGGGGATTCAGTAATTCAAAACAACAACACAAAGCAGAGTTTCTTAATCTTAGGACTCGAGGCATTTGGGGCTGGATAATTCTTTCTGCAGGGGCTGTTCGAGGGATGGTTCAATGTTCAGCAGCATCCCTGGCCTCTACCCACTAGATGCAGTCGCTACTTCCCTGTTGTGGCAACTAAAACTACCTCTAAACATTGCCAAAGAGGGAAGGAGGCAAAACCACCTCTGGTTGAGAGTCACTACTAAAAAAAACTTGTTCACATTCACATTTTATTTACATTTAGCTAATAGACAAAATTATTTGTAATAAATTACCTCTTATGATGAACCACTTAAGAATCCTCAAGTAGGAAATAAAAGAGAGAAAAAAGTGCCTGAATTTTAGAGTTTGCTAGGCTTTCTTGTGGTATATAATGGTAATGTTTATTTGGGACTAATTGTAAAATATCAACATTAAAAGAAGAAAGCTATTTTATTCAGTTACAATTTATGGTCGCTTCAAATACATAAACCTAGAAGGGTTTTGTGGAATTCTGGACAGAGAAGGAGCTATATTGATGGAAATCTCAGCTCTGACACTTACCAGCTGTGTGACCTTGGGTGCGTTATTAATGAGGCTGAACATCACCTTCCTCTGCCATACAATGGGAAATGCAATCCCTACATTTTAGAGGTGCCGTAAAGATTAAATGCAGTAAAATTCATGCAAACAGCCCAGCTGCATGTGTTGCACACTCTCTTTGAAAGGTAGCAATTGTTTTTTTCTAAAGTAAATGGCCTTTTTCTATGTCATATAAAAGTAGCTAATGCAGATGTATACCATGATACAGAATTAATATACAGTGAAACACGCTAAGGGAATGCCTTCATTATTTTCAGGCAAATAGCATTTGACAGAGTTAAGTATCAATAAAGGTACTGTTTTCTGATGACACATGGGATATCTTGATCATAAAAACCTCTATTAGACCTGATCCTCTATGTTTGACACTTGTTATCACAATCTTAACTTTGTTTTGTTGAGGTCTGTCTTCCGGCCAGAAGTAGGTGGGGGTAGTCCTCTGTCACCTTGGTTTTTGAAACCCATCAAAGGCAAATACAACAGAAAATTGCCTTCTGAAACCTTATTAAGACAGATGAAATTTTAGGGCTGTCACCTCTATTGATTTTGAAAGATCTCAACTCAAATTGTTAATGGAAAGTTAAGTCATCTTATATGGGCACAGGTATGATAACCAGTTTGTGCCTAAACTCAGGACAAAAGCTTCAATATGATTACAAAGTATCAGATTAAAAAAAATTCTTGCTGTTGGTTATGTGATTATGGATCAAACCTTTAAGGCTATCTGAGCACAGAAATAAGTCATGTCTTAATACATTTTTTTCATCCTTACAAAGCTTTGAGTATGATTTCTAGCTGTAAATTATGGGCATAACATTTGAGGAGGAATTTGCAATGAGACATTTTGAAAGTGGCAGTAAACAAATGGACAAATAATAGTGCCTCTGAAAACTTTCAACTGGGCATTCAAAGCCTTAATTAGCTTTTCTAATCAGAGTTGTATTCTTTAATTTTTAAAGACTAAGTTCTGTTCTCCACAATGAGAAATACCTCAGTTAAAGAAAGAAAAGTCTCTCTCACTCTCTCTCTCTCTCTCACTGTCCTTCCCTCTCTGCATCTCTTTCTCTCCCTCTCGGTTTTTCTGATTTGGTTTTCCCCTCTGTCTGGATTGTCCTGCCACCTCCTTTTCCTTCAGTCAGGAAAATCAGAGCCAAAACCCTAAATGCAATCATGCAGCCTTTAAGGCCTGTGTTTCCCATTTCAAATTTCCCCTCTGTTAGCATCTTAATGACTCATACTAATCATTACTGTCCCTACCTCCAGGCATACTTTGGTGCTCCCATAGCACTGGTGTTTACCTCTGTCTTTGTACCAGTCCATGGTCCTATAACTCCTTCCTGCCTTGCCTTCTTCTCTACTAAATTGAAGGTACTTCTCAGATTTCAATAGCCACCTCTAAGAGTAGAATTATATGCTGAGACTCACATGCATTGATAAACATTACATCCCAAAACAAGATTCTCAGATAGGACCTGCTTTCGGTGAGCACAAGGACAACCCTGGAGGCAGGAAGTCTGAGTGCTTGCCCTAGGAAAGTCCCGTAGGGCTCCATCCTTCCTGACTTTGGCCCCAGCTCCCTTTTTGACTCTAGACAACCGTGCTTGGTTGCTTCAAAGAGTGATGAGTCTTCTCACCTGACTCTTCCTCTGGGTGATGGTGAGAACCTTCAATAAGCTGCTTCTGTTCTAATTTTGAAAAGACTTTCCTGAGTGGTCAGATTATAAGAAGAGGGGTGCTACTTCCTCCCCTCGTAGGTTGACTATTATGGATTACCTGTTATTCAATTGCTATAGTTACTACCACATTTTACAATCTCCTTTGTGGCACAGAGGGAAAGCCAGGAGTTACATTTCTCAGAATGCCCTTCTCTTTATGGTTGTAGGTTAGATTTGGCCACATAAAGATTCAATAAAACACCACACGTGAAATGCCAAGCATAATGCTTGGCACAGAGTTAGTAGCTAATCAAATTGGAGTGCCTTTTTTTCCTCAACTTTGGTTACCAATGCCACATTAAGGGCATATATATCAAATCTAATGAATTTATATCCTTCAGAAGGCCATCAGATATATTCATTAATTGATAATGATCACTTTTTCTTGAGACTGTTAACTATAGTAATTGCAAAACCTGGAAATGACCTAGTGTGAAGTCAAAGTGAAAAAGGAATAAAGAACAGTTAAGAGGATGTATGTATTGAGAAGTTCATATAAATAAGGGTAATTGTACACTGTGTGTCCACATCAAGATTAAAATCTGTTTTTTAATTAACTAATACTGATTATGCTATAATTTTACTGTGTTGTGCCTATCTTCCTAGACCTTCTTGGACCTTAGAGTACAATCTGATGAAATATTAATTCAAAGGAAATTGGTACATTCTGTAAAATGAGGGTAGGGAAGAAAGCTGCTATACACACAGCCCTCGCAGCATATTTATACGGTTGTAAAGAATTTGTTATAGTCTAGTTTGGGGTGTTACGTCGCTTTTAAAAAAGACAACCTTTGTTGGTGCTAAAATCATCCTAATTATGCTCTTTGTTTTATTTGGCTTTTAAAAACAATTTAAAAGTACCAATCACTTGGTATCTATTGTACACCTACAGGTGCTGAGCTCTCACATGGTAACTCGAGACAGGAAGACAGAAAATAAGTTAAAATATTTGTAATAAATACAAACTGGATAAGTCTCCATTCCAAATAAATACCTAAACAGATGTCAATCACATATGCTCAAGTGAAAGAAGGAAATTACCAGTTAACATATACCTAGTATACTCCAGGTACTTATCAATATTATTTTAAATTTAATTCCTCAAATTAAGGTATTTTGTTAAAAAACTATGAGGTAGACTTTCTCATTCCTATTTACTATATGAAGAAGCTACAGCTCATTTTGTTCAAGGCTACACAGTAGTAGGAGAAAAAGCTAGAATCCAAACCCGCTGACTCTAGATCCTGTTTATTTATACTATGGTATTTACCTCTACAAAAACAAACAAACAAAAAAAATGAAAAAAACCCCAAAACCTCTTTTTGATTAGTTGTGTTATATCAAAGGCATTGTCTTGTACCTAGCAGATGTTTGATCCAGCACTCGTGGGGCTTGTGGAGATACATGGGCCAGAAAGTCTGTGTAAATAATTTTCCCGGGAAAGGAGAAAGCCAGGAGTTGGGATGGATTTGAAATTGCTGAGGGACCTTGGAGAAGGAAAGTATGAGAAGATCTTTTGCAGGAGCTGGCACATTGGCCTGGTTCAAAATTACAGCTACCATGGATTGCTATATACGGTCCTCTGTGAACATTTTCACATAATATCTAATTTAATCTTCAAACAGTCTCTGGACACATGAAGCATTACTGACCCAGTTTTACAGATGAGGACTCAGAGATGCAGAAAGCTCAAAAACTTGCCCATGGTGATACAGAGTCTAGCTGATCGTGAAGTTCATAGTCATGAACATTATACTGTATTTTGCAATTAAACATTAGACTATATTCTATAATGTAAAATGCTTACCAAACTTAAATTCAATTGCATTGAGATATAAATGTCATACTGTAGAAAGTCTTGTTTTATCTATAACTCCCAGACCATGAGGGCAATTGGAGAAGAGGGGCCCTTCCACCTGATCCATTCCCTGTGTCTTTAAAACCTTTATGATGTAGAAGTATGGACAAGATGTGGCTTTTACATATAACCTTTAATAGATCTGTCCTACATCTTAGTATCTTTTCTGAGGGCCTCTAGGGTATGAGAGCTGGCTTTTGAGTAAGCAAGCCGAGTAAGATTAATTGTTTATCACTGATGAAATGCATTTCTGATGTATCAGAAAATAAACATGGGTCAGAAAGTGAGAAGCAAAGTGAACCAAATGGACTGCCTTACTAGAACCACTGCTGGCCATTCTCAGACCTCACCAGAAAAGTTAAGACATAATATCCCTATAATACAGAAACATTCCAACAATCCCAGAAAGTGAGGCATGGAAAGAAGGGTAGACATTTCATTAACTCTTGAGAGTGATCAAGACTGCAGGACCCATCTGGGACAGATAAAGTCTTTATTTAATATGAAAATGGAAATCCTCAAGAATAGCATATAGTCAACACATGAAGGGAGTCAAAGAAAGGGATGCAGGTAAAGTATTTTACCGGGTAGTGGGATACTTGAATTTGTCAGTGAGATAGTTCTCTATGACTGACATGAAAGCGCTAAGATAAATCATTATGTGAAACAACTAAAGTTTCACTTAAACTAACCATGTGCATGTGTAGTGTGTTCATATTTATGTTAAAATAAGAGGTGTAAATAGCTGTATAAAAATATTTACATATGCTTATCTGTACATAGGACAGCTCTGGAAGGACATATACCATATGCATCTGGACAAGGAGGTAGTAGTTAACAGTGGGAGGGAAACATACTTTTCACTGAAACACTTTTCTGTCATACCACAAGCATATATTGTCTCTTACCTGAAAATAAATATTTTTAACAATAACAAATCTGCATGTCTATGTCTACCCATGTCTCTGAGCTGACAACATTGAAACATTTGGAGAAATGCTGCACTATATTCAGAATGAAAGATGTTGATTCAGATTTTTTTTTAAAATGATAAAAACTCAAAAACTAGAAAGGATAGGAAAAGCCTGTATTTCATTGCTCTGCATTCAAAGCCATGAGTACTAAGATGCAATCTCTATAAGATAAGCAGCCAATATAACTAACTTTAAATAAAGTTTTTCCTTCCCAAACACCTCCAATAAACTGTCCTCATTGAAACAAAGAATACATTTCTGGGCATACCGACGTGTGAAAGTTGAACTTCAGGAGATCCCAATACTAATTATTTCAAAGTTAAAAGCTCTGAATTTATATATGTCAAAAAGTTGTCTTGATGGCAAATTTTTAAAGAAAGAAAACATGTCCCAAATGGTATCATACACAGTGCAGCAATCCCTGGATGCGTGGGAGTGCATAAACTTGAGTTCCAACTTGGCTACATACTTATGAGACTTTAGCAGAGTCACTGTTTTTTCATTTTTCATATCATCCATCTCAAGGCTATAATTTTATTGACATTTCCTTCAGTATAGGCAAAGCTTAAATACCACGTATTCCAGATGGATTATAAAAATGACTCCAATTCTTTCTTTCCCCGTATCCACAGCATTCACAATATGACTTTGAAGTTACTTTCGTGACAAGAGCCTATTTTTCCAAACTTTGGATCAGAGTTAGACTTGTGTGACAATGTGCCAGTTTCAAGCCCAGGCTTCACATGGCCTGGCATGCTTCTAATCACTCTCTGCTGTACCTTTGGACAAGTCCAGACCAGCTTTTTGAAGAAAAGACAGCACGAACAGGAGAGCCAAGTCCTGTAAGCTGAGGCAATTCCAGACCAGTTAGCTCCTAGTCCACTTGCCAGCTGAGTACAGATGCATCCGAGACCCCAGCAGAGATAGGATGCGATTTGCTGAGCCCAGACCAGACTGTTGGAAGTGCCCAGGTGACACACAGACTCATGAGTTGTCATTTTAAATTACATGCTTTGGGGTTGTTATACGGCTTTATTATAATAAGAGATAAACTGTACAGGAAGAAAACAAGGCACTTTCAAAACAATGTGTTTTACCAATATTTCATTCTAATCATCACTATCAATTAACATCTCCCTTAAATGAAAAAAGGAAGACTTCTAGGCAGAAATATAAATAAAATATATTCATGAGAAAATTATTTTTTCTTTTGGGTTACCTAAGATTGAAAAGTTACCTGTGAGTTAGAGTGAGATTCTTTCATTCTTCATTCAATCTTGGTCCTATTTGGGGGATTGTTTCCTGCAATGATCATGGAATAGATCCCTATGTGTAGTGTTCAGCAATCAGATACAGGAATTTGCTTAGTACTCAACATGCATTTCCATTTTCATGCCTTCTCCCACAATCCACTTAGCCAGCTGCTTTGAGCCACCTAGAGCCTTATCTAATTCCTGAGACAATCTTAAGGGAATTAGCATGTCATTGATACATATTTCCAGATTTGTATGTTCACATTTCCAGTCCTGTAACATGAGTAACCCATGGCATAGCTGCTAGTCTTCAATATGCCACCATTTCCTCCATGGCTACCTAAGATACAACTTTAGTGCCAGTGAAAGAAACTCTTTTGTTTCAGCATTCCGAATCACTGTCATGACTCAGTACAGAGTAAGAGGCATGTGTTCTGATAACCATACTATTCCTTGACAGTTCATGCTATTTGGATGCCCAGTGAAACAATTTAAAGGAACAGATATTGCAGTTCAAATTGTGTGTGTATACACACACACACACACACACAATCAATACACACGCGCAGGTGCGTATAATGGCTTAGTACAACTAATCAGTAAATAAATGGAAAAAATGATGGCACCTGAAGTTCAGTTACATACAAGGCAACACACATACTAGACCTGCTTCTAGTATATACATTTGGATGACGGCTAAGACTGCTACGCCCTTTAGACTCTGGCCTACCCTGATAAAAGCAAAATGTTTCTTACTTTACAAACACTATAGTAATCTGCATTCCATCTGATTCTGGCTTTCTTCCCTCATCCCTCTCCCCTACCTTGGAGTCCATGGATGAAATGTAGGGTTATCCCAGGTCTAAGTCCTCTGGATACTGACAGAAACACATGTTGTGCAATGTATGGATGACCACAGAAACAGAGCCTTCAGCACAGGATTAGGACCAAGCATGAAAAAACTGAAAGGCAGTTTTTACTATCCAAAACCAAGCAGCCTCTTTCCTTATTTGTGTGATCAATAAGAATGTCACATCATTTAATAATAGTGAACATTGTGTAACATAGTGTTATAAAAATAGTTACGGTTTATTGACCCCTTCTCATATGCCAGACATTGGACTAAGTGCTTTATATGCACCATGGCTTTTAATTCTTATCACAACCTTAGGAGTTAAGTGCTATCAGCATTTCCATTTTATGGAAGGGATGTCAAGACATGCAAAGTTACTTGCATAGGGTCACAGACTTAGCAAGTAGAACAGGTAAGATTTAAACCCTAGTAGTCAGACCTCTAAATACATGTTCTTTATCTCTGTGCTAGTTACCCTGGGTGCAATGTGCAATGTGGCCACCGTTCTGCCTTTTTTTTTTTTGATATGGAATCTCACTCTGTCACCCAGGCTGGAGTGCAGTGGCACAATCTTGGCTCACTGCAACCTCCACCTCCCGGGTTCAAGCAATTCTCCTGCCTCTGCCTCTTGAGTAGCTGGAACTACAGGCACATGCCATCCCACCTGGCTAACTTTTTGTATTTTTAGTAAATATGAGGTTTCCCCGCGTTAGCCAGGATGATCTCAATCTCCTGACCTTGTGATCCGCCCAACTCGGCCTCACAGAGTGAGCCATGGCACCTGGCTCAGGGTTCTGCTTTTACATTAACTCTTAGACTAGTTCTAAGGCTCTGCTGCCTAAGAGAAAGAAATGTAAGAAGCAATTTATACGGTGCCTTTTTCTCCAGAATGAAAGGATTCATTTCCTTGTCACAGCGCTGCAGAGACCTCTTTGAAAAAAAAAATCCCTGGTCATTACCAAGAGCATTAGTGGCAATCTCTGACAAGGAGCAAAGGTTCTTTGTTCTGATAATGACAAAGATGGGCACTTGGGTGAGGCAGACTTTCAGCATAGCAACACTTTAGGGTCATTGTGAAACTTACAGAAAGTCATTCATGGACTGTATTTAGTGTGGCAATTAGTACGTAGTAAGTACTCACTAAACATCTGGTTTTTTTTTTTTTTAATTGCCACCTTTGCCAAAACTTTTAATATTTTAAATTAAATATTAATGTCAGACACATTATGACACCGTTTTAACAATCAAGAAACCCTTTTGTTCCTGGAAAATGGCTTTTTAAAAGCCCTGGCTTCTTTTAGTCTGAAAATGCAGTGCGCTGCTAGCCCAAATAATCCCTTGCCATTAGAGTGTCGTTTTCACACTCTCAGACAGGAGCATTAGCGTAGCAGACTGAGCCATGAGAAAGCAAGGGCTGCTAACCACGCTCCCGGGAAGACCTTGACATGTGTCCCTTTCCCAGTAGCTAAACATTTTTTATTTAACCATTGACAACCATGCAAAACTTTGCAAATCTGACCAGGGCCACTTTTTAGGAGATTGTAATGAAGGTACATGCTTCAGGAAGATTACTATGCCTCATTTATTACAAATTCTGAATCCTCCAATACATCTTGGATCTGGCACCGAGCAGAGCACCTGGCATGTGCTGGGCAATCAATAAGTGTGATCTGAACAAGGAGCTCTTTGAAAAGGTCAAATGGCCAAATGTTATCTATAATTAGCATAAAATGTCTCCTAAGAATCAGAATTATTTTCACAAAGTGTAGTATAATGAGGGTAACCTATTTAGGGAAGAAAATGACTGTAAGATGCATAAATTGACTGCCAAAGGAGGAAGAGTAACTTAATTAAAAACTATCCAGATAAGATGCTGGAGAACATTTTAACTCTTGTCAAATGAGTACCTTTCTGCTATGGCGCGTATGTCAGCAAGCTACAGCAAGCAACAACAAGTAGCTTGCCTATATGACTTTAAGATATTTTCCCCACCTCTCTAATCCAGAATTTCCCAAAATGACTTCAGTATATGCCAGAGCTTATAAGAAAGGCCATCTTGAACAAATCCTCTAAACTTGGTAAAAAAATCTAGTAAGCTGTATTTTGCATGATGAAACAACAAACAGAGACAGAAAGGGGAGAGAGAGAGGGAATAAATATTTCATTTTATTTATATGTTTTGGACTAGCACAATCTGTTCTTTTGATAACATTACAATGATACCATACATTTCATAACCTATGGAAAGTCCTATGTGTGCTAAAGGTGAATGTAGACTTTTTTCCATTGAGCATATGCTAGTACACTGAATAAGCTACACATTAGAATACAAGTTCAATTTTCATGACTTTCATTAACAACATTTGAGATGATATCATATTGAAAAGCAGGACTCCTACGTACCACACTTCTTTCCCACTCACCAGGCCCTCAAAGTTAATTGTGAAGTTCTTTAAAAAAGGCAGTAGCAGAAGTCCTCTTACTTTAATTAAGATTGCTTAGAAGCATAATGCACTCTATACGGCCTCTTAGAGGACACAGGAGATAGGACATAGGTGGACACTAATTGCATAAAATCCACTTCAGAAGTAATTAGAAAGCAGTTAGATGCCTTGAAACCAGTAACATAGTATTTTAAAAATTTAATAACAATCTAATCAGAATTCCACAATTAAAAGTTTAACATTTACATTATGTCTGAACTCCAACATTTTCCATTCAAATTTTGAAAATAACTAAGTATCCTATTTCCCTTGAAAGACAGAGCAACAGCTTCAATGTGACCCTACAAAACCACTGAAGAAAAATATATTCATTAGAATAAAAATATCCTACTCCCTGCAGGGCCTATGACCACTAAAATGTTCTGCTATCATTACAACCTAATTAGCATTAGGCACAGGGACAGTTCGCCATATCCCAACTACTCCATCAGCAATCAGAGCACCAATGTTGTTTTTCCAAGGTAGGCAGGTGGTGAATGTCACAAAGATAAGCTTAAAAATAGGAGGGAGCTTATGGGAAAAGAATGAGATGAGCTGGATATCTAGTTTTAGGAAAGTCTGCCAGCAGACCTTGCTTGCCCAATGCTTCTCTTCATTCATCCTATTTTAATAAAAAGATGTTTTAAAAAAATCTATACCAAAGGCCAGGTACGGTGGCTCATGCCTGTCGTCCCAACACTTTAGGAGACTGAAGAGGGCAGATCACTTGAGGTCAGGAATTCAAGACTAGCCTGACCAACATGGTGAAATCCTGTCTCTACCAAAAATACAAAAATTAGCCAGGCATGGTGGTGGGCACCTGTGGTCCCAGTTACTAGGGAGGCTGAGGTAGGAGAATGGCTTGAACTCAGGAGGCTGAGGTTGCAGTGAGCTGAGATCATGCTGCTGCACTCTAGCCTTGATGACAGAGCCAGACTGTCTCAAAGAAAACAAAAATCTACACCTAAAACCATTCAATTTCACATTTTAATGGGTGAACTGTATAATATGTGACTCATATATCAATAAAAAAAACTATAACGTCATATTTGTCATTGTCTGTTTCCTAAACCTGTACCACAAATTTGGCTTGCTGCCTGCTTAGTGCCTTCACATCAGATTATATACTTCTTAGCACCTGGCCTTTCCTGATGTAGGGTAGTTACATCCTTAGAGCATGGATCTTTCTTTTTTCCTCTGTATACTAAATACTCTCTGTTATTCTAGTATTTTTATGTGTGGATACTGGTCACTGGCAAAGGCACATGTGAATTAAGAGTCAAGAATGCTAAGCCCCATGTGGAAATGCTTAGAGTACCCATTGGTAGGTGTTATGCATTATAAGACATCAAGAGTTCACAAAACAATGAGAACAATATGTTATACAGAACATATCAAGTGGAGCAGCCAAAGCTTGCACCTATCTTGACAAGGGCCCATGGCTTATTTGAGATACAGAATGTTTTGATAATGGATGGTGCTGAGACGGGAGGGAATGGTGAATACATTTCTGTTATGGAAAAAAATGGGGTGAACATCCTGCGCAACCTACAGTTAGGCATTTAGGTTGGTTTTGAAATGTATTGCATGCTACAATGAAGCTGGTGGGTACTGGGAATGAAAACAAACCCTTAGGAACTTCATGTCACATTGTCTCTGAACACAAAACATTATGCTCAAAGCATAGAAAACTATATGTACTAGATAGGACAGTAGCAACAGTATTAGTATTACTGGTTAAATTAACATAATATCTAAAGGCTCCTCAAGGTCACTTACAGGTGATTTTTTGGTATATTTCATCCCTACCTTGCAAAAGTCTAAGCCCCTATCATGTGACCTGGGACTATCAGTGGAGCAAAGCATCTAGTGATTATTTTAAAGTAACAATTCAATGATTTAAATAATTACAACAAAATATCAGCAAACAAAAAGGCCTTTTTTGAAAAATCCTTGTACAATTTATCTGCGCTTTCTTTTTGTTTTGTTTTGTTTTGTTATAGCCTAATGCTCATTCCATAATGGAACTTTAAATACCACGTGGACAAGAATAGACAAAACCTAGGCTTCATCTTCTTCTTTTTCCCTACAGAGACTCAATGAACAGGTCTTGCTGATTTAGCCCATTGGGATAAGTTGATACTGTCCAATCTCTCCATCTTAACTGATAACATCCTGGCCCGAGCCACCACTGTATCTACTTGTACTATCACAATACTCTTCTGTCACCTCAGAATTATGTTTGTTTTATTCTCCATATTGAAGGAAGAATGATATTTAAGAGGCAAATATGATCACATTAGTCTTTATTTAACACTCATAACACCCTAACTATGCTCCTGAAGTATTGATCCATATTGATAAAATGGCTTTTGAGGCCAGGAATAATTGGGTCCTAACAAACCTACTTCTCCAACTTCATTCTCCACCATTGTCCCCCAAAGTTGCCATGCTCCTGCCCTCCTGTCCTCTTGTTCAACTCAGACTCTTTACTAATGTTGCTCCCTCTGGCTGAATGTTCTTTCACTCAGCTGATTGCTGGACATTTTACAAGTGTGATCCTAACTGTTACTTCTACAAAGAATATGTTTTTACCCCCCAAAATCTACTGCATTCTCTGCTGTCATAGCAACATATACTTCCTCTCTTAGCCTTTAACAAGATCAAAGTCAAAATATTATTGTGCAAGTATTTGTTTCAAATCTGTTTTCCCATTAGATTGTAAGCTCTGGGGCAAACCCTGTCTTATTCACTGTTACATGCGCACACCTAGCATTGTATGTAAAATATATTGAAGTTCAAAATTATTTGACATACAAATGAATGAATAAAATTGATGGAGTCCCTATGAAAGCCTCTGTTACTGTAATAGTAGGTGGACCACACAGTTAAGAGCAACAAAAATCTGTTACTATATGAGTTCTTAGCATGGGCTAGGCACTGGATATACAAAGATAAATGTAATGCTCTCTGATTTCAAACAGCTAACTCGTAGTTTACTGGGAGGTAAGCAGAGGGCTTAAATACATAAATCAGAGTATAATGTAGTATATGTTAACATGGAGATTTGAACAATCTTACGTGAAGTAAAGAGAAATGAACACATGCTGATGAGAAACTAAAAATTCACTCTTTTGTGAAGATATAAAATGTAGTCACATTAGAATCCAAAAAGAAAATTAATTCAATGTTCAGTGTTTAGAAAAAGACAATTCTAGTTGGCCACACCACTGTCCAGGCTTGTTTATGGCCATTAATGTTTCCTTGCCAACATGGAACCAAAGCGTAAAGACCCCTGTGCAAATTGAGGTTGCAGTTACCTTCTTCATCTTGGGGAATATTGATTCCCATCCTCCGCAACTGCCTTCTTTGAGTCGATTCAACCTCTATCCCACAAACTCCTTCAATACCTGACTTATTAGGATTGATGAATTGATTGGGAATGAGCTTTGCTTACGATTATGTTTCCTCTAAGTTCTGTATTCAGGTTTGCTCTTATTTGCCACTCATGAAAGCTATATTTTGGCAGTGTATTTTAGAGAGTCATTGCATCAGTCAATATTTGAGTAAGTAAAGATATGTAGTTAGGGTTAGAGGTGAGAGGAAGCTGAGTGAGCACTGACCCTTTGAATATCTTCTACAATTACACATTTTTTTCAAGGGGGAATATGATGTTTAAATGATTTGTTATTTGAAAGAAAGGATAAAAAGAAGTCATGGGAGGCATTAATAAACTAAAGCCATGAGACAAAGAGAGAAGATAATAAAATAATATTTGTTTTTGATGCATACAGTCTCCCTCTCCACTGCTGGGCTATTTCTCTTTATAGTTAGACCTTGACTACCTTTATAGTTAGACCTTAACTGTTGATGGGGTGTCCATTCTAGATCAAAATCTTGAGTATGGAACTACAGCTTTCAGGTTTGATTACTGAGTCCTGAGTTTGCTAAAGGCTATGCAGTGTTACTAACAGAGCAACCAAATGTTAGTCTACAAAATTAAAGTAAGATGGCACTTCAAAATAAACTATAAACATAATTTTAACTAGGTCACTTAAAGGCTATTGCTAGGGGGAGAAAAAGGCTTCTAATTGCTTGCTATTGTAAATGCTGCACATTCTAATACCTCACAGTGTGAAGAGTAAATTAGAACAACTTTTCATTGACAAAGATTAAACTTTTTCATCATTCCTAAATTCCTGGGGATTTCCCCCACTGCTTCTATGTGTTTTAAGCTTTTCAATTAAATCTCCTGGGTAGTGGTTGAAAGAATGCCCACTGACAAGGGAATATTTGTTTCTGGGAGAGTGAAACTATTGCAACAGAAGTGTGTCTTTGTTACTCCTGTATGGGCTAAATCTCTCAGCAATAGTACCTTATCAGCACACACTGCTAGAAGCCAAGTGCAGATTACCTTCCCCTGCCATCAGAACCGAACTAGTGATACATTTATTTTTGGGAAGAGAAAGAGTTTATGAAAAGTCAGGAAGTCAAGAACAGTCAACCTTGATAATTCACTTGTTTTCCCTGGGATAATTTATTTTGACATTTAGGAGTCATGAACCAGGAATATAAACTCTCCTGAACATGCTGCCTTAGACTGGTGTGACAAATATAAGCTTCTGCCTTCCAATTTTCCATCAGCTTTTCCTCCGACTCACCTTGATCCCTCCCACTGAGCATTTTGAATGCTTTGCTGGGCTGCTACAAAGACCATCTTGGAATCACAACTGTTTTGGTGTGTCCCAGGGCAGGAGCAGTCAATTAAAATCGGCTTAGAAGAAGCCCTGGAAAAGACTGTATTTTTTTTCTATAGAATATTTCTGGTGGGACTATGGGAAAGACAGCTTTCAATTTTAAACAGTATATATGCTTGAATGAGAGATCAAAACAGCCATGTGGGAAACTAGTGGCTTGGAAAGCTGAGGTTGAAATAACAATAATATTTTAAATTCAAGTATTAATTCTGATTGAAAAACATAAGCCAGAGAAGGGGATCCCTAGCTGCCAGAAATGAGGTAAAAGATGAATTCATTTAAGAGATCTTTATTTTCTAAAACTCAAAATTGCCTTAAGCAAGAAAACATTTGCAAGATATTACAGATGGGAGAAGAGGGCAAATGGATCAGTAATTTTATTTTAAATATGCTGTATGTGTTTAATTAGTTTCAAAACAAGGATTAATGTGAGAGACTGCAGCTGGGAAGGGAAAGGGGTTATTTTTTTTTAATTGAGCAGCTAAAAAATAAGCCAAATTCAGATTTGACAGACAGTTGCCACCCACAGTATCAGTGATAAATTGGGCATCCCAAACCATAAAGAGGCATACAAGTTTGATTCCTTATCACTAATCAGCATAAAAAATGTTCACTGGCCTGTTTTCCAAGATTTTATTCACAATAGCTTGTACCTACTATGACTATTTAAAAGTAGGACACGGGAAAAATTAACTGGGCAGACATTCTTCCATGGAAGCCTGGCAGTCCAGCACTTAGCAAAGAACTAAGCTTTGGAAATGGAAGAGCTGTAAAAGTAGTATATTTCAGAGTGATTGTTCTGAATATTTCTGCTTTAGAAGCCAAGCTGGTATGTTAACTCTGGAGAATCCACAGTGAATTGAAGATTTTTTTTGGTTTGCCTCACTACATTTTCTATTCAGCTTGATTTAAAACATATGTATTGGTCATTAGCATTCTTCCAAATTTAGATTAGCCTTGCGTTCTGGAAGAGTTATTGGTACAAATTTCTGTTAATTTAAGGTGTTTAAAGGTAAACATATGCAACCTATGAAAGTATCGTCTTTGAATTTTTGTAGAAAGTTGAAAAGCATAATTAAGTGAAAAATTAAAGAAAATGCATCTATATTTTTATTTACATGTGCTGTGTTAGATTATATAAATGGGCATAATTATCTATGGCTCTTTTCATTTAAGAGGTGGAGTCTATTTCTCCATCTCTTGAATTGGGTCGGTCCATGGCTTATACTGACCAACAGAATGTGGTGGAAGTAAGACAGTACAACTTCCTAACCTAGCCCCTAAGAAGCTTCATCTGTTTCTATTTACTCTTGAAACTCTGAGCCACCATGTGAACCAGCCCAGGTTAGCTTGCTGGATGATGAGAGACACATGGCCTGCTTGCTCTCATTGCCCTATAGCCAACAGCCAGCAAGTCCCAAGAAGCAGAACTGCCACACTGACCAGCAGCTGACCTCAGGCAGGTAAGTGACCCCAACAGCCCAGCAGAACTATTTAGCTCAGCCTAATCAAGATTGCCGACCAATAGACTCATTGATAAAAGAAATAATTGTTTTACATCACTAGTTGTGGGGTGATTTGATATATTGTGAAAAATAATACATGTACATATAGAGAATAAATGTGACAAAGCTATCATTGTTTTCTATTGCACTTAGAACTGCCATTTTAACTCTTCTGAATACCCAGAGAGTTGATTTAAAATTAAAACAATCTTTTTCTTTGCTCTGGAAACAATGAGGAAGTAGGGTGAACTAATCTGGAAGCATATTGACTTATACCAATCATTGGTTAATTAAATTACTTTTCCTTTGCTTGCAGATCTTTATTAAATGATGCTTTTAATAGCTATCCACTCTAACCTCTTTTTTCTATTAGCCACTATTGGAAGAAAACTCCTATAAAATAATTGCGCTGGACACAGAAAGCATCCAGCACATATTATGTGTAGAAAAAGCAATGATTCCTTGTCCCCTAGTCCTCTTTGTCCTTCTGGGGTTATAATAAGGGCAGTAAGGTTAAATAAAGAAGAAAAGCTCTCTTAACTATGTAAGAACAGTAGGCTTTTGGTTTTCCCCAGTAGAAGGTGTTGTTTTTTCCCCAAGCAACAAGGACAGATGAGAAACATGATATATAAATTTAACAGTTATCATTACCTATCTTAGTTTAACCAGAATAGAAGCAATGTGTTTGCATTTTTCAGAGCCACCTTCTAGCACAGAGATTAAAGTTAACTTTTATAAATAACTTAAATTCTCCCTCTTATAATCTCATATTTTGTATGAGGCACAAACCTCATTCAAGTTCCTCCTTCAAACCTCTCAATATAGAGCTTACCGAGGACACTACCTCAATGACCATTTTGTTTACATGGTTTTTTTCAATTATAGTTATATGATCATAAGATGGAACACCCTGACTCTCCATTACTGTGATGAAAATGTCAATCCTTTGGTATTTCTGTGTTTTTTCTCTACCTCTTTCAAGTGAAACTTACACATTTATTATCAAACTTTGCCATAATTCTGATTCTCCCTTGCTAACACTGTTACTCTTTCCTCTTTGATAATGCCAGTGTTATCAATACTCTTGCAAAAGTAATCAAAGAAATATTGTTCTATTTTTATTTTAGAAATATTAATACTGAGAAGATAAATACAGTATGGGAAAAATATAAGGTAGAAGTCCACCCCCCCACCACACACATACAAATGAATGTACTAATAAGAGAGTTTCACTGCTGGGCTCACTATATAACTGATCACGTTTCCGTTTAAACATTGATCAACCTGCCATATGTACATCCTCCGAAGCATGGGGACCAAGAATCACTCATCATTTCAACCTGATTGCAATTAGAGTTAGGAAGTCAGATTGGCACACTTATTCTCTGTGTATGCAGTAATAGATATCTAGAGAGAAAGTAAGAATATGCATGAACAGCTGAAGACAAAAATACTCTACTTCCGTTTTCCCTCACAACAACTGTTCTGAAACACCAGGGGGTGGTTTTTCTTGTACTGATGAGACGTCATGTTATTAGGAAGTGTTCAGAAAATGTGGTCTCCAGTGAAGCTCTCAGGGAATATAAGCTCCTCTCTTCATAAGCAAACGTTTTCTGGTGCCCTGTTTGTGCTGGGCACTATCCCAGGCTCTGAGAGTATCATGATGAACAAGAAACAACAGTGCTCTAATGGAACTTGTATTCTAGTCTGGGGAGATAAATCATAATAGTGAAAACATGAGTAAGTGAAATAGTGAAAACATGACAAATACATGAGTAAGAAAAATATCCAGCAGTGATAACTGCTATTCAGAAAATTCAATAGGGTAATTAAACATAGGAAAAAATAAAATGAAGTGCTATGGACTGAACTGTGTACCCCAAAATTTATATATTGAATCTCTAACCCCAATGTGACTTTTGGGAGATGGGGTCTGTGGAAGGTAATTAAGGTTAAATGAGCTCATATGGGTGGAGTCTTAATTCAGTAGAATCGGTGGCTTTATAAGGAGAAACCTTTCTCACTCTCAATCTCTCTCCACACACATGCCCTGAACAAAGGCCATGTGAGGACACAGAGAAAAGGCAGCTCTCTGTAAGCCAAGAAACCAAATAGACCAGAAACTTGATCTTGGATTTCTGGCCTATGAAACCATAAGAAAATACATTTCTGTTGTTTCAATCAGGGGTCCCCAATCCCCAAACCATAGCCCTTAATGGTTTGTGGCCTGTTAGGAACCCGGCTGCACAGGAGGAAGCGAGAGCTGGCAAGCAAGCATTACCAACTGAGCTCCACCTCCTGTCAGATCAGCAGCAGCATTAGATTCTCATAGGAGCCCTATTGTGAACTGCACATGTGAGGGATATAGGCTGCATGCTCCTTACAAGAATCTAATTCCTGATGATCTGAGGTGGAACAGTTTCATCCCAAAAACACCCCCTCACTCCTCCAAGTCCGTGGAAAAATTGGTTTCCATGAAACCAGTCCCTGGTGCCAAAAAGATTGGGGATTGCTGATTTAAATCACCCAGCCTGTGGCAGTATGAGCAGACTCAGGCAAAAGGAAGGTCCACACAGTTTAAAAAAGAGTATTTAGAAAATTTGCCTGATTTTCTTCCATGCTGGGCACAGAGACAGAAACAATTCAAGCCTGACAACTATTCTTATTACAAATTTCAAATTTTTCAATTGCCTTCTTTCCCTTCTCCATGCCCCCCACCCTGCCAGGGGATACCATGAAAGAATGAAAAAGTCAGAGGAAGAAGAAAACTCATTTCAATTCATGCCTGACTGAGAAATTTACTATTGCGGCTACATGGCTTTAGTGCCATATACATAACCCCAATTCATATACGCATTCCAAATTTACCGCTCTAGTCTTACTTGTTTCTTCTTTCAGCATCTCTTCACAGCCTCCCCATCCCACCATCCACCATTTTCTTGCCCAGAAGCACCACAGTGTTTTAAAATCCTATAGTCTGATAGTTCTGTTTACTAGCAGTTCTGTGAAGCCTTCTCAAATTCTTTAAACTTTTCAAACCTTGGTTACCTTATCTGTAAATTGGAGGAAAAATAGCTATATCACAGGGCTTTGGGGAAAATTAAATAAAATAGCACAAATAAAAGTGTCTTATTTATGGCAACATGAGTGTTGTTTTATTTACTTACTTTTTCCTTCCTCTTATTAGTCCTGTCTCTCGTGCTTATGTGATTGCTTACTACACAAGCAAAACATTCTGAGCTTTCTCATAAAGTTTCCATGGTGTTTCTTTATCTAGAATGCTCCATATACCTCTCCTCCATTCCTTAATTCCTCCTCCTGGCTAATTCCTTGGCTTCTTTTTTATTTATTTTTATTTATTTTTTATTTTTTGAGATGGAGTCTTGCTCTGTCTCCCAGGCTGGAGTGCAATGGTAAGATCTTGGCTCACTGCAACCTCTGCCTCCCAGGGTTCACTCAGTTCTCCTGTCTTAGCCTCCTGAGTAGCTGGGATTACTGGTGCGTGCCATCACTCCCAGCTAATTTTTAGTATTTTTAGTAGGGATCAGGTCTCACCACGTTGGCCAGTGTGGTCTTGAACTCCTGACTTCAGGTGATCTACCCGCCTCGGCTTCCCAAAGTGCTAGGATTACAGGCGTGAGCCACTGCAGTCGGCACTCTTTGTTATTTTTTTGGATTTCACTTCCCTCCTCCAGATGGTTTCCTTGTTTCCCTAATGCTGTTCTCTATTATATGTTCTCATAGCACTACACACCTCTCTCAAGCAACATTTAACAGAAGCATGCCTTTAGATTTATTTGTATGATTGTTTGGGGTCTTTCCCCGACTAGCCAGACCTCTATGAGGGCAGAAATCATATTTGTTTTGGTCAGTATTATATTCCTAGCACTTGGTGCAATGCTTAGTGTGTAAAAGGTACAAAAATATTGAATAATTTCTAAATCTTTATTTTGTCCATTTTTCTTTGGTACTACCATTTGAAATTTCCTATTTTGGAATACATTCTGACTTCAAGAAAATTATTTACTCTTGTATCTCAACTATTTGTTAATCTATAAATAATGGAGTTGGGTTAGTGCCACTCTAGGATTTCTTTTATCTCCAAAAATCTATGACTCTCTCCATTATGCATGTTTCTGTGCCACTCCATTTCATCTTTTTTTTTCAGTAGTTACTGCTGCTTTAGTTCCAGTAGCTGTCCATTTACTTCTATTGGTTACAGGACAGAGTATTTCTTAAGGGTAATTAGAAAAGCATACTAAGCTAAACCTTTCTGAAGCAATATAGAGGGCAAAGCAAAAGGGCCAGTGCTAATTCACCAATACAATTTCACATGGAAACTTCAGTTGGATGTTTGCTCAACCTCATAAATGATTCGTTTCTAAGTGGAGTCTGTGCATTTTTTTGAGATACAAAACACCTCATATGCTTGGCTGCTTTTGGAAATAGGTAAGTTATCAAAGTCTAAAATTCATAGCTACTGCAATCTCCCCTACACACATCCCTTCTAAGAAAAAGGCAGTCACTTTAGAGACCTACTTCACATTTCAGAACATAGAATTGCAGAGTATAAAATAGAATCTGTAAGAGTTGTTCTAAAAGGAACACAGATATGAGAATAACAGCAGAGCAAGTTCACTGACGCTCAGACACAACTGGAAGCAAAAAGCCAGTGGCACTGCCAGAACCTCATTCAAACGGAAGTACATACAGATCTTAGAGCTTTCCCTGAATGAGTCTTCCCCTCGCACTTGATTCTGAAAGCTCTCCCGCAGCTTACAATACCCAGTGACTCAAGACCAAATGCTATCTTTGAAAGGGAACACAGACTATGAGGTCCCTTTAAAATTGCAATTAGGTTGTTTCCCCTATGAAAAAATTGGAAGAAAGGGGTGTGAGCTAACTTTCTTTTCAGATAAAATTACCTTTGAGGAGTCTTCAGGCAGCCAAGTGTGCTGCAACTATTAAACAGCATGTCATACTCGATGTGATGATTTAATGCTATGGTACTATTCTGTATAAGGAAGGTGCAGTGTAAAACTTACCTCACCTTACACTGGCCGTTGATCTTTTATACTCACTCCATGGTACCTTCATCTCACTTAGAAAAGTCTGAAAGTAACATCAAATCCAAACAGGAGATAGGGAAGGGAAAGAAAAAATAGACTCTTAGGAGTGTAACTTTCTGGGCTAGAGGCCTCTCAGTATTGCCCTCTTTTCTTGTTAGTTTCCTTCAGAGTAAAAAGGCAATAGTATGGAATGCAACCTGGGACTATTAATTCCTGGTAAAAAGAGTCCCAAAGGATGGAAACCAGCAGTCCTTGAATACTTATTAAGTATCAACACCATTCTGAACACTTAGTTCTTTCTTTTCCATTTAATATATCTACCCTGACAGATAAATATTTTACCCATGTTTTGTAGAAGAAACTCAGTCTCAGAAAGGCACAACAATGTGCTGAAGTTCACACAGAGATCAGTCTCAAAGCCATTACAAAATTATCTGAGATGTAAGCCTATGCTTTGTCTTCTACTTCATGCTGTAAATAAAAAGTGGAAAACCCTGATCAACATCAATGCAAAAATCCTCAATAAAATACTGGCAAATCAATTCCAGCAGCACATCAAAAAGCTTATCCACCACGATCAAGTCGGCTTCATCCCTGGGATGCAAGGCAGGTTCAACATCCACAAATTATTAAATGTAATCCATCACATAAACAGAACCAATGACAAAAACCACATGATCATCTCAATAGATACACAAAGGCCTTCAATAAAATTCAACATCTCTTATGTTAAAAACACTCCACAAACTAAGCATTGATGGAACATATCTCAAAATAGTAACAGCTGTTTATGTCAAACTTATAGACGATATCATACTGACTGGACAAAAGCTAGAAGCATTCTCTTTGAAAATCAGCACAAGACAAGGATGCCCTCTCTCACCACTCCTGTTCAACATATTGGAAGTTCTGGCCAGAGCAATCAAGCAAGAGAAAGAAATAATGGGTATTCAAATAGGACAAGGGGAAGTCAAATGGTCGCTGTTTGCAGATAACATAATTCTACATTTAGGAAACCCAATCCACTTAGCCCAAAAACTCCTTTAGCTGATAAGCAACTTCAGCAAAGTCTCAGGATACAAAATCAATGTGCAAAAATCAGAAGCCTTCCTATATACCAACAAGAGACAAGCAGAGAGCCAAATTATAAATGAACTCCCATTCACAATTTTCACAATTGTTACAAGGAGAATAAAATACCCAGGAATACAGCATACAAGGGATGTGAAGGACCTCTTCAAGGAGAACTACAAACCACTGCTCAAGGAAATAAGAGAGGACACAAAGAAATGGAAAAACATTCCATACTCATGGATAGGAACAATCAATATCGTGAAAATGGTCATACTGCCAAGTAATTTATAGATTCAATGCTATTCCCATCAAGCTACCATTGACTTGCTTAGCAGAATTAGAAAAAAAATTACTTTTAATTTCATGTGGTACCAAAAAAGAGCCCATATAGTCAAGACAATCCTAATCAAAAAGAACAAAGCTGGAGATATCATGCTACCTCACTTCAAACTATACTACAAGGCTACAACCACCAAAACATCACGATGCTGGTACCAAAACAGATATATAAACCAATGGATCAGAAAAGAGACCTCAGAAATAACACCACACATCTACAGTAATCCCATCTTCAGCAAACCTGACAAAAACAAGCAATGGGGAAAAATTTCCCTATTTAATAAATGCTGCTGGGAAAACTGGCTATTCATATGCAGAAAACTGAAAATGGATCCCCTCCTTACACCTTATACAAAAAAATAACATAGCATGGATTAAAAACTTAAATATAAAACTCCAAACCATAAAAACCCTAGAAGAAAACCTAGCAATACCATTCAGGACATAGGTATGTGCAAAGACTTCATGATTAAAACACCAAAAGCAATGTCAACAAAAGCCAGAATTGACAAATGGGATCTAATTAAACTAAAGATCTTCTGCACAACAAAAGAAACTAGCATCAGAGTGATCAGGCAATCTATGGAACAGGAGAAAAGTTTTGCAATCCACCCATCTGACAAAGGTCTGCTATATAGAATATACAAAGAACTTAAACAAACTTACACACAAAAAAAAGCCCATCAAAAAGTGGGCAAAGTATATGAATGAACCCTTTTCCAAAGAAGACATTTTTGCAGCCAACAAACATATGAAAAAAGCTTATCATCAATGATTATTAGAGAAATACAAATCCAAACCACAATGAGGTAACATCTCGCACCAGTCAGAATGGTAATTATTAAAAAGTCAGGAAACAGCAGATGCTGGCCAGGCTATGGAGAAATAGGAATGCTTTTACACTGTTGGTGAGAGTGTAAGTTAGTTCAACCATTGTGGAAGACAGTATGGTGATTCCTTAAGGATCTAGAACCAGAAATACCATTTGACCCAGCAATCCCATTACAGGGTATATATCCAAAGGAGTATAAATCATTCTACTATAAAGACACATGCACATATATGTTTACTGCAGCATGATTTACACTAGCAAAGACTTGGAACCAACCCAAATGCCCATGAATGAAAGACTGGACAAAGAAAACATAGCACATATACACTATGGCATACTATGGGCATACTATGCAGCCATAAAAAAGAATGAATTCATGTCCTTTGCAGGGACATGGATGAAGCTGGAAACCATTATTCTCAACAAACTAACACAGGAACAGAAAAACCAAACACCACATGCTCTCACTTATAAGTGGGAGTTGACAATGAGAACACATGGACACAGGGAAGGGAACATCACACACCCAGTGCAGACAGGGGGTGGCGGGGTAAGGGGAGGGAGAGCATTAGGAGAAATATCTAACGCATGTGGGGCCTAAAACCTAGACAACGGGTTTGTAGGTGCAGCAAACCCCAATGACACATGTATACCTATGTAACAAACCTGCACATTCTGCACATGTATACCAGAACTTAAAGTAGAAATAAAAAATGGAAAACCAAGAGGCTGACATCATGCATTTATCTTACGTGAGTTTACTGGAATTGCACAGGAAGAAAAATGACTCTAGGAAACTTTCGACTCTGGCCAGCTGTTAACTTATAATCATGTTTTAGGAAGGGAATAATTAAAGTGAATGTGGTTAGTTCAGAGTAATCAGTCTTCTAATTCTTCATTCCTTCAACAAAAAAGTGCTCCCCCTTTCTGCAACGATCTAAAAGTCTATCAGAAAAGGGGAGATTGGAAAAAGATAATTGTAGTACAATAAACATAATGCAAAGGACTTCACCCATATTAATTAAAACAGTATAGTTATCTTCCCTTATTAAAAACAAGAAAGAATGCTGCAACAGAGATATACAAGGGCTTTTAGAGCCACATAGGACAGAGTGATGCATTATTTCTGGAGAAGTCACGATATATGAAGGTGATATTAAAACCGTATCTTAAATGATAGAATAAATGTGTATTAAAAAGACTAAGCTGAAAGGTAGAAGACATGGGGGCAGCAAGAATAAAAGCATGAAGTGTTAAGGAGTCCAGAGATAGGAATGTAAATTATTCAACCACTGTGGAAGACAATGTAAGTGTCGTACTTATAAGTGGGAGCTGAACAATAAGAACACATGGACATAGGGAGGGAAACCACACACACTGGGGCATGTCGGCGGGTAAGGTGTGGGGAGGGAGAGTATTAGGAAAAATAGCTAATGCATGCTGGGCTTAATACTGAGGTGATGGGTTGATAGGTGCAGCAAACCACTATGGCACATGTTTACCTATGTAACAAACCAGCACATCCTGCACATGTACCCCATAAATTAAAATTAAAATCACAATTAAAGAAAGAGTCCAGAGAATGCAGGAGTGTGTGGATTTCGTATGGAGAACTGACAGGAAAATACCACCTGTATTACTCCTAAATGAATAGCAGATGTTATTTAGATTGATTTGAACTTGATATTTGCTATATAATATCAAATATCAAGTCATCTCTAGATTTTCAATAACCTTAATGCTATGTTTTCATCAGCATTAGCTTATAAGTATACTGTTAGTTTAATAAGGAGAAGGCAATGCTTCTAACAGTGCAGTAACTTACTCACTAAGCTATCTAATTTTGGAGTAGCAAGTAGAAAATTGGTGGATATAAGGAAAGAACATGCTTGAGAGTGGGCATTATGAGAAGATAGGTCAGTGTGATTTTTGAGAGGGTAGTAACTAATATGCGACCTTCACAAAATAACAAAATAGGGATCAATTCTAATTGCAGCATTCATATACAATTACATGTATATTCAATATTATTGTAAAATTAACTTATGCTTGGTAAGTACTAATTATTTGTGCTAATTGTTTTAGAGATTTGCTAATACATATCATCTTACTAGCATATGAAGTCTACATCTAGTAAGGAACAAAATATAAATATACAGTGAATATCCTGCAAGACAGAAAATGATCCTTGCCATGAATAATGCAACAAATAAGTCTGGGGCTTTAATAGCAAAAGAACCCTCTTCTGACATCTTATATAGAGGGTGATACTACATATTTATCATAAGGGCTTGGAAATTAATTGTATAATTTCTCCTTGGTCCCTGGATCATTGCCAGCCTGGGTTAAATAAAATGTTGGTGAAAACATTTTACTTTTGGCAGTCCAGTCAAAAAATAGCGTTTTTTTTAAAAAAGGGGCTTACTACTTCTCTTAGACTGTTATAATGAAAGTGCACAGTATGAATAAATTCTAGCAACATCTGAGTCTTGAAAATGAATCATAGGTGGGTCAAAGGACTTTAGCATGTAGGTCAGTAACCAGCAAACCCAATAACTTTGTGAGGGCTCCCAATGTAGAAAACACTAGAATCCTAGATAACTAGAATCAGGTTTTGAAGATAAAAGAGTCAGAAACCCTGAGTTTATGGATGAGAAAACTGAGATCCAGTAACTATAACATAAGCTCACTCCGGTAGTCAGTAGCATAGATTTAGCAGCAAGATGTCCTTGTTCCCATTAAGTTTCTAGTCCCCTCATATTCTATGCCACTTAGAAGCACAAGTGAACTCTTTGAGGGTCAGCACCATATTTGTGCTATCTTGGTATACCCATAAGTGTAAGGCTTTGTGCACATTATGAACTTAGCAAAAATTTATTGACTAAATGCATAGAATTCCTAGGATTGAATTAACGGCATTTCTATAGAATTAATGCAAAAATATTTGAAAAAATTCCACAGGATAAAATAATAGTTATCAATTTATTCTCAGTTGGTCTACCCAGACTAATATTGAAATTATTATGTGTATGCATTAGCAATTGTTTGTTTGGATAAAATGCTGTCTTATGCAGTTAGCACAGGGAATTAGAGGCCCATGTTGAAAAGTCTGAGGTTAGGGGTTCAAACTCTATGCAAGTTGGTTCATATTAGATTCTCTGCATCCATCAGCAAAAATCACTAGCTGGTATCATTACTATAGAAAAACTGGAAGAAATTTGGATGGGCTCATTAAAAATATCTCATCTCTTGACTGGAAAATCATCTCAAAGTATGATTTTAAGCTGTAATGAAGTAGTTAAAAGCATAGGCTCTAGAACCAGACTGCCTGGAAATGAATTACAGCTTTACTACTTTATATATATACTTGGGCAGGTTAATATAATCTTAGTATTGATTTCTCTATCTTTAAAATGTATGCAATAATAATCATAATACACAATTGATGGGGATGTGCTGATTAAGGCATCTAAGTAAAGTCTTTAACACTGTAGCTGGCACAAAGTAAACATTCAGTGACCAACAGCTTTTATTAATTTTATCAAACCTTTTGCCCGATATCTAATTCTACCTTACAAGATACAAATTATAAATCCCCTCTCCAGATTTATAATTTTAGAGGCCTATTGATATGAAGTCCGGCCCTCTTTTGGCAAAAATTACGGAGTGCTTGATTAAAAGCCCCCAAATACCTCAATGTATCAATCTGTCTCTAGTAAAAGTTAAAACCAATCACCTGTGTGACCCTTGCCTTAGAAGTATAAATGCACTATGAAAAACAAACAAAAAATCACACAAACACCCTTCAAGATTTCTAGTCAAATGTGAAATATTCCAACCACAATTAATTTATTTCACAGGTCAGACCACAGGTTAAAATACTAGAGTTCCTTTATTCCCAACATACATATTGTGGAGAAGATAGAGAAAAGATAGAAAGAAGAAAAAAATGAAGGTTAATTTTGAAAGCTCTGAGCTATACTTAAATTTCAATTGGGAATGGCTCTTTAAAAGGTAATACAGCAACTTAACAGGTAAATTTCTTCTAAAACAAACTGGAAAGAAATAGGATTGATGCTAATGGAACTGAGGAGGGAACTAAATAGACTATAAAAGCCTCGGCTGCTATCCCAGGCACAAAAAGATGTGGAAAACCAATCTAAGGTAATTCAGTTCATCACAAAAACACATTGTCCAATTGGAGGTACTGTGAATAATACCTTAATGCCTGTCACAATAGATGGGGATGGTCTTTCTTTTATTCCTTTATTCTGAGGCAATCTCTTTGTGGAACTTTATTTGTATAGCTAACAATCTGAACGAAGGAGCTCTTGTGAGGACTTGTACACCTTTACTGTTGCCAGGGAAACTGGGTCTTAATTTCTAGTGGCTGAATGCCAAAGAAAACAGGCTCTACAGAAAGGGAAGAAACTTGGTAACACTGCATTTATTGGAAACATTCAGTGTTAAAGGGTCCTTTTCTGGGACCCACAATTTTAGTAGATCTACAAGTACCCCCCCTCTCACCCCACTGCTTTCAAATGAACTACCAAATAGCAGTTTGATTTTTACTTGACGCAGCAATATGGTAATAATCATTCACAGAATTTCTAGATGTAAAATGGAAAAAAAATTAATAATGAGTGTAGTTCCTTGTTAAATTCCAGGGGAAGCAACACATAATTATCCTTTTGACAGCTCAAACCAGCTTATAAGGAAAGCCTATTCTTTCAATTTACAAGGTTCTTCTTTCACAGACCAGGGAGCTTTACGTACTTTTTGTGGTATTGTTTAATAGTTCACGACAGTGGTGCTTTAAGTGAAACAGGAAAAAAAAAAAATTGCCTGGATTTAAAAACAAAACAAACTCTTATCATACACAAAAATATCTGTTACATATTGATTTATTTAGAATCTGTCTGCTTCAACTTAAGAATTGTGGGGTTTATACTTCCCTCGAAATTATATTTTAGATGCACTGATAGACTTTTGGGTCTCCAGAACACAATTAATTATAGACTGTAAATTTGTGGCAAAATACATCATAAAACAAACTAGAAAGAAATACGAATAAAGGGGAAATCAAAGTGGTGAAAAAATGCTAGGGAACAATTGTGTCCATGCGGTCTCTCAGTACAGAGGTTTCTTTTTTACTAACAGCACATAGATTCCTTGACAAATCTGTTTTTCTGTAATTAAACTAAAAGTCATTTTTAAATATTATTAAAGGCTGTTGGTGGTTTTACTTTACCTATGCAATGCAGGAATAATCCATCTATGTTCTTTTAGGGTTTTTGTTCTTCCTCTGTTGTTACACAGGGATTTTACCTCCTTAAAATTTAAATTCTTTATCTTTGATTATCCTTACTTCCTCTGCATTCTTTTTTTCTATCTTGTTGTTGGACTTGGTAGCACTCCCATGGAACCTTCAAGAAAACAAAGGGACCTAGCCCTTTTTGTGCTTGGAGCTACTGCAGCCAGTAGATAGGCAATCTAAATGAAATCAACTGGGTCTCTTGGCAGAGAGCCATAAAAGACAATAGGACAATAGAGTCTAAAATATGTCCCTTACAAGAATATTCCTCAGAGAAATACCCAAAGATTTATGAACTATATCTTCGGGAAAATTGTTTTACTTAAGGAAAAAAGCTCTTCTAAAGACCAGTGAATAAAGAAAAACTGCGCACTTAAAAAATCCAATTTCTTGTCATTACTCCACCAGAAAATGAATCAGTGAAAGTAAGTGTGAAGACTTCAGAACCAATGAATTATATATTCAAGCCTGGCGCTATTAAAAATAAATATCTTGCAAAAATGCAATATTCAATGCTCTTTTAAATTCCCAAGGATTGAAAATTTTATAACGTTGCCAAAAATAAATGCCATCATCTCTATTTTATATATAGGAGAAAACAAGATAAAAGATGAATTGACTTACATGGAAAAATCAGAGTCGGAAGAGGACTTAATTCCTGGTCTTCATTAAACTAGTATATGATACTACTCTTTACTTAATTTCCTAATTTTAATGTCTTCCATTGTCTTGAGACAGTACATAAGAAAGCTTAAAACAAAACCTTCAGTACTGTATGCTTTCTCAGTGTCTAGTTTGGGAATAGATTACTAGTATCAAAAGCCATTACAAATAATTTTCAAGAAAGACAGTCTCAATCTATATGTTTTTATCAGCAGCACACTTTAAAAAATATTATTTAAATGTTTTAACAATTCATAGTGAAACAGCACTATGTATATAAACACAGGAATTAGAAGAAGGAAAATAACAAGAGCTTAGGGCTTCACGACATTCCAGATAAATGCAAATCTTATTGAAACTCACATCTTACTGGATAACTATCAGCATTATTGTTTTGTCTCTAAGAAAACAGAGAATCAGAAAGTTCTGCTAACTTGTCCAGAATCACACAAGCCCAAATGGAATTAGAACCAGAGATGTTTGTTTCCTAAACCCTTATTTTTCCCACCATTTTACAGAAGAGTAGCACTGTGGGTTTCAGTATGAAAGATGTACAATCATTCCTCCTGCTGGACTTCTTCCTGGGAATGAAAAGCAAGCAATCCCAGGATGATGCCGACTTAGACTTTTCCTTGTCTTTTCCATTTCTAAGCCACCATCACAGTGTCAACAGAACCACAAGTCATGTTTTTTTAGTTCATTTCATATAAGTGTTCAATTACATTGAGATAGTTTTGAGAGTTTTATTACATTTTTAACTAATTATTTACTGCTCTAAAATGTGCTGAGAAATTGGGTGATGCCTACTGCAGGCAACATGTCTACTGCTGACTGCTTTATTGTGATAGGATTACCAATATCCAATTTGTCAAAATATATTTATGATATCGAAATAGTCTTTTTTCTCTTTCTTCTAAGTTTTTGTTTGTTTGTTTTCTATCTTTGGACCAAATTCTCAACACTTGAAAAATACGTTATGTGCCACCATTTTCTTCTCATTCTTGTGCTTACCTATTTTTTTGTTGAGATCAAAGTTGAACCAAATATTTGAGAGTACTGAATAATGCTGAATGGAGAGAAGTGGCCACTTCAAATTTCCCAGGCTTTTACAAAAACAAAACTAAGCATAGTAACATATCTTCTAGTTTTAAGCATCTCCTGAAATCATAGTCAGGTTTCAAAAAGGAAATCAATTTAACTAACAAAATACGAAGAAGGAAGAGCCTTAAAAATAGACTATATCCTTTGATTTACTTGGCTATGTGAAAGGTAAAAGCAATCTGGATTTGATTCTAGCACTGAGTCTCTTCATCTGCCTGGTCAGCCACGTCTTCCTGTTTCTTTCCTTTTCTCTCAGTTGTGTGTCCTTCTCAAGGCTGCACTCTCAGGAATGGAGGACCCCTTTTCTAGATAGGGACTTGCCTTCAGTCAAGAAACACCGGTCTAGGTGGTCCTCACGGCAGAGAATATTGTTTCTGGAACATATTTGGGATTCAAAAATGCTTTTGTAATTGGCTTTCTGACTAAAATTAAACAAAATGTGAGCCCTTCTATAAAAGAGGAACAGGTAACCTTTGATTCTCCAATATGGACATTTAAAAAATATTTAATTCTTATATGGAAAAAGCATAATAATGTTATAGAATATCTTGGGACATTTTTCAGCCTATTTTTGGGTCTAGAAAACAGAACTCCCGCAAGAATGGCGATGGCACTTAAAGCTGGCATATTGCTGAGGATTCTCTCAAGGCGTGCCTTTAAAGATAACTGGTGTATTCATTGAAGCGTTTACTTGGTAATAGTCTGAAGGATGCCAAATGGCTCGGCAGTCATTAACCCTGGTCACAGCTTAGAATTTGAATTCCATCTGGATTCAAGAAATCTGATTCTACCTTATTTCGTTAAGAAGAGTGTTTGAAGTTAACATGTTAAAATCATGCACTTAAGTTTAGGAACAAGATCTAAGTTAAGACTTTAGGAGAACTAAACTACTTCTCTTTACAGGAACAGATGATTACACTTCAATTGTTTTTTACCACTGGCAATTTCAAAATCAAACAGGTGAAAAGAAAAGAAGTTTTTCCTCAATCACAGACGTATCACATTTATAATGATGCATATTATACCATCTGCACATTCCTATTAAAAGACAAAGAAAATGCCTCAGGGACAAACTATGTTTATCTTGTTTCTTTTTTGAATAGTTTCACATGCAGATATAATTTTTTATTTACCTCTGAGTAAACAGAGATCAACTTATTTTTGCTAGTGAAATATTAAAATATTGCCCTCATGAGAAATTCCCCATTGGCTTTCTGAGAAATGGGATCACCATCAAGGCAGCTGCTAGCATTCATTAGTAACGTTCTGGGACATGGACTAGCTGTTGGAGAGAGATGGAAAAAATACAGGAAAAAAAAAACAGGAACAAAAGGAAAGCTCATGCCTTTCTTCAATGATTCTTGCTATGGGCTTTCACTGAATCAAGCAAATCTCTAGTGAACAAAAATAAATATTACCAGTAATAACATAAGGGAAGACTGTTTAGAAGATAATCACATGTGCCATAAAAGAGAAGACTGTGTGTTATTCACACTAAACATACAGAATGAGATAGATATTCATATAAAAAAGAAGGTTGGCAGCCAGCAGTATCCTAAAAGCCATTTCAGATCTCTTGATGTCAAAAGGAATTGTGCTTCTGGTAAGTCATTCAGAACTCTGGAGCCAGAAAACAATGTCAAGAGGACATATACTCTTCAGCAAAACACTGGAGACAGTAGAAGGAAGAAGAAAAATGTGTGTGCATTGGCTATTTGGCTAAAGCTTCTCAGTATCAGAGGGAAGCTGTGGCAGTAAATTTCTTAAGACCTTTCAGAAGCGCAGGCAGCATAACAATCCATTGGCTTAAAGAGAAATAAAAGACATATAGTTTTTTCTGTAATTAAAGATCACTAGTGATCTAAGAACATCTATTTATTTCAGCAGTCTATATTTAAATTTGTTTCCGAGGATACTTCAAACAGAACTGCTTATATGTAACATATATAAAAATTTCTTTTAGCACATTAATTTGTGGAATATTTTAGTAGCACTCTGGAAATAGAGTACAGTAGAAATTTCTGCCCAAATACTGAAGCTAGACTGTTATGGTTCCCTTAGTATTTTTCTCTAGCCAAATTAGACCCAACCTTATGAACATATGCTGTTGACTGCAGGGCTTTCTTAGAGTCTCATCTCTGTAACAGGAGAGGTTTCAGTTCCAGATCATTAAGGTGCACTTAGATTTCCAAGACCAGAACTCAGGGGAAATAAGAAGTATAGGGAAAAATATTGAGTGACCTTCTTTTCTGTGGGAGCCAAAGTGCGAGCCGATCCCATGAAACTAACTAGTGACATTAATGAGATACTACAATACTGCCTGAGGCTGATCAATCACTAAGAACAGAACAGCTACTTTCAAATCCAATTCCAGAGGTTCATTTTTTACATTTCCCAAATGTCTCTAACTGCCAGCATATTTATCCCATCATTTGTGATAAACACTCTCTAGTGAAAATTGAGTACCAACCACACTGCACCTGTTATACTCCATACCATTAGGATCTCAAATTCAAATCATTCAAATTAATCTTAACAAGGCTGATTTAAGTGAAGGACCTTAACTACTAAGCAGCTCTGTCATGGGAAAAAAGAAAAATTTTGATCAAAGGCCAGAGAATTTGCCATCTCTAAAGCAGTCTGTGATATTAATTCCTCAACATAATTTTTGTAGCCAAAGAATGTTATATCATTATCTGTGCTGTATTTTCATGATGTGGCTTACAGTAAAATTTTATATCTAAAGGGTTAAAATTCCAGATAACTGTATTTTATGGGCTTTGGCTACTACAAAAACATAAATCTAGAATAACTACTGAATAATTCCATTAGCAAGGCTATTTGTAGAAGGTTGGAAGACTAGTCAAAGATAATGGTTTTAAGTGGAAGGAAAAAAAAAGACACCTTGACTGACCACTGAGACCAAGATAATGCATTACATAACAGAGAGTTGTTTATGGGACTCTAACATCTTGTAGTGAATCTTCCAAAATGAAGTGATGTTTCTGTCCCTTTCATACCACATCCTTGTGAGAGCTGCTGCATGACATTCCCAAATGTGACTGACATGTTTGAGGTGGCTTGACTTAAACTACAGGCCATTAGGCAAAGATGAAGTTCACTTTGGGGCACCCGGGGGTCCCTCAAAGAAACAAGCAATCATACAATTAGAGGCTTATGTCTCTTAGTTGGTAGAGACTTGCCATATGCATTAACAAGCCAGAGACACAGCAAACAAACATCAACTTTAAATACGTGATAAATCAAAAGTCCCAGCTCATGGCACTCCTATTTTCAGGTGTTAAATTTTTTGCATTGTTAATAGCTCTTCAACTGGGGATGCCCAGCAGTGAGCAGACGGATGTTGCTCACCTTCAGAGAAACAATACTCTCTAACCTTACTTTGATTTGTTCTTCTTCATGAAGTCATTATGGAAAAAGGAAATAAATACATACCTAGCATTTTTTATAAATGAAGAATTTTGTTAGACACTTTACATGCATCATTTATATGAATACGCACAATCTTAAAATGAGCTATTTTAAAGATGAGGAAATTGATATTCACAGACGTCCCTTAGGTACTAGGTAGATGAAATTTCACTGGAACTCAGTTCTGTCTGTCTACAAGATAGCCCCTAGAAATTTCTTCCTTCTCTGTCTGTACTTGCCACGCCTTTCATCTAGAAGTAGAGATGTATGTCCTTTCACTTGAATCGGGTATAGTTTTATCAACGGTTTGGTGAATAGAATGTAGTATAAATGATTTCCAGGGGTTTTGACGATCATGCCTTTGGGGCATTGGAGTGTTTGCTTTCACTCTTGGAAGACAGCCGCTATGTAAAGTACAACTATACTGTTGAAGAGAGGCAGGCCCTGGAGAATGAGAAACTATGTCAACCTCAGTCAAGATGCCCTTCCAGTACTGCATGAAGCAGAAATGAGCATTTCCATTAAACCCTGCCCAAACTGCTAAATTATGGGCAAATAATGCACATTATTATTCTTATTCCAAGCTACATTTTGTAGAGATTTGTTATAAAACAATAGATAACTGAAACACGACTCCCAAATCCAGACTATTTTTATTGCATGGTGCTGACTTCCCTGGTTATTCACACTTTCTTATTAATTTGTCAAGAAAACTTTTGGCTGAATCAAATAGGTATTTCGGATTTCTCAATGGAAGACAGCAACTTTAAGAGCTTTTGTTATTTTAAGCCAAAATACATTGAGTAGTTCAACCCTGTGTCCTGTGAGGTTGAATAGTTCAACCCTGTGCCTTGTAAGGTAGGCACAATTTTTGATCATTGTTTCACAGGTGAATAAAGTGAGATATAGAGATGTTAAGTACTTAGATGCTAGAAAGTTGCAGATCTGGAATCAAAACCATGTGGCCACATTCCTGAGCCACATTGCCAGGACTTTCTTGTCGATGACATTTGAATCTGGTCAACTGACACAAGTAGCTGTGACAAGAGTTCTACTTTTATAACTCAAAACTGTAATGCTTAATTTGAAAAACCTGTACTACGTACTACCCTAAAGAACTTTCCTTGGGGAGTAGATGTAGACATTAAACAAGCAAGTGCATCTTTCTCAGAATGTCATAAATAGGGGATTGCTGAATAGAGGATGCTTCCCATGGGATCAGACAAGACACATATGAATAGGGAATGCAAGCCTATCAAATGGCAAAATGTACTCTCTATGGTGGAAATGTCTTCTCTATGGTGGAAATGTCCTCTCTATGTGGTGGAAATGTCCTCTCTATGGTGGAAATGTCTTCTCTATGGTGGAAATGTCTTCTCTATGGTAGAAATGTCCTCTCTATGGTGGAAATGTCCTCTCTATGGTGGAAATATCCTCTCTATGTTAGGCTCTTCACATATTCTTCATCATATAAACAGCAAATCCCAGGTAGGAAAATAAAACTGGCATCTTCACCATTGATGCCGTTTTTGCTATGATTTTTCTGATTCAGTGCAATGTTAGGTGTGAAAAAGATCTGGGTTTGAGTAGGGGCTTGCCACTTACAAACTCTATGACTTTAGAAACTTACTTTATCTCTTGTCCCTGTTTATATCAAGAAAATGGAAATTCTTCGAAATCCAAGACAGGAAATTCAGTCATGTAGGCTTTTCATTAAGTGTCTCTATTTAAAAAATCAAATCAGATATTTTCTGTCCCAAATCTCCACATGTAGAATCCATTAGTTAGGGCAGAGGTATATGTTCTGGAAAGCTCTGTTAAAGGTCAGCCTTGCTTAATGGAGTCATAGAATGGTAAATTAAAAATATACATATGAATCTTTGTGGTACAACAACTTATGTTTCAGTAACTTCTATTTTAATTGACTTTTCCCCCCTAAAATTCGAGGTCATCTAGCTCAATCCCTTTATTTTACAGAAGAAGAAAGATCCAGAGAAGGAAAATGAGTTGTACAAAGAATCCAGCTTGGGAACCACAGAAAAAGCACCAGAACCATTGTTTCCTGACTCCTCAGTCAGGCTCCTCCCATCAAAACTGGAGCATCCCCTGGGTGAGAAAAACATAACTAGAAATTGCTCTGTTATTATTAAAATTCTCATACCCAGATTAAAAATTTGCATTGAAAATGCCAAACAGGTACAAATAAATCAAACATCGTAGCATTCCTCTTATATGTATACATGAAAAATACCAGCCCCATCTAATTCCCCCTGCCTCTGTTTCTCTTAGTTTCCACTCATGATAGCACACGGTTCCAAGACTGGACATGATTCAAGAAGAAAATATTTCTAACGTCTTAGCTAAAGTTGGATAAGGGCTTTTTAGATGCAATTCATTCTGCCTAAGTGCAGTGCTGCTCCAAAGCTGACCACTTGATTGTTGGACTCAACTTCTGTACTGTTCTGACCTGGGACTGAACCAGTGCTGATAATGCTCTGGTGAGGTCCAGCCCTGGCAATATAAACCAGATGACAGAACTGCCTTTGTTTCCCATTGTGATGGTTAATATTAAGTGTCAACTTGACCAGATTGAAGGACGCAAAGTATTGTTTTTGACTGTGTCTGTGAGGGTGTTGCTAGAGGAGATTAACATTTGAGTCAGTGGACCGAGAGAGGCAGACCCTCCATCAATATGGGTGGACACCATCCCATTGGCTGCCAGCGTGGCTAGAAAAAGCAGGCAGAAGGTGGAAGGAGCTAACTTGCTGAGTCTACTGGCCTTGATCTTTCTCTCATGCTCTATGCTTTCTGTCTTCAAACATCAGACTTCAAATTCTTTGGCTTTTGGAGTCTTGGCTTTACACCAGTGGTTTGCCAGGGGCTCTCAGGCCTTTGGCCACAGACTAAAAGCTGCACTGTTGACTTCTCTACTTTTGAGGCTTTGGGACTCAGGCTGATCAACCACTGGCTTCCTTGTTCCTCAGCTTGCAGGCAGTCTATCGCGGGACTTCATCTTGCAATCGTGTGAGTCAGTTCTCCTTAATAAATTCCCTTTCATGTATACATATATCCTACTAGTTCTATCTCTCTGGAGAACCCTAACACACCCATGTTTGGTTCTTGTTTCACTGTGCATCTGTGTACTCCTATAGCTCCTGAAAAGCTGAGGCCCTGACTCATTTTTCTAACATGGCATTGGGCACTCTTCACTCAAAAGAGATTCCTAAGTATGAACTCTTGGCCAGCCTGAATGTCTCATCACAGAAAGAGTCTATCCAGTCAAACCTGTTCAGTCCTCAGACTGGGTCCTGCCTAGGTGATCTAGGATCTAGGATTACTTGCCTGACTCTTCCCAACTCACTTGACCTGTCTTCCTGTAAGTAAGAAGCTGTGACTCATCAACTGCCTCAACTAAGGCAATAAGTGGCGGAGAAAAACTTCAAAGAATGTAAATTAGTTTTTATTACTGGTCCAATTGTAAATTTGAAAATTTCATTGCTCAAATGCACAGAAATTTGGTATAGACATATTCCTGGTGATTTAAAAACAATAACCTAATCATAAGCTTTTATTTTTTATGTTAAGTTTATTTTTGGCTTATGAAGGTGAAAACATCCGTAGTAGAACACTTGGAAAATAAAGAAATGTGCACAGAAAAAATATGTTGTTCTTTTTATAGAATGAGAAATAACTAAAGATCTGTGTTTTGAACCAGAACATATGAATCTTTGTGGTATAACAACTTATGTTTCAGTAAGTTCTATTTTAGTTGACTTTTCTCCCCTAAAATTCAAGAAGCCACAGAGTAACCTCTTCAGACTACTTCATCTGTTTCAGCGTCTCATGAATATAGTTATTGATCTTCAGGTAAACTCTTGTGGATTTTGTCAATTCTGACATTGATTCCCATGTGCAGTAGAGGACTTTTCTAGATTTAGAGTTGTGCCTTCATTTTAACCACTGGTTTGAACTCTAGACCCTCTAAAATAGACCTTAAGACACTTTATCAGATTTTTGAAACTTGGTGCTTATTTTATGATTCAATTGTATTTGTTCTGCTATGACTGTATTAGTTTGGGATTCAAGAAGGTCAGCCACCAATAAGTCTGATACTCCACTCTCCCTTTAGCTATGAGACTGTAGAAGGTATTTAAACATTCACAGGGACAGGCCTATGCTGGGAGACAGTGCCAGACTGCTAAACTTTAAGTTCTTTTTTTTTTTTTTCCCAATTTAAGTCAAGTTTTTATGAATGTCTCACCATGTTACCACTGACAATCATTTAATCTCTGTTAGAAATACCCGTAGAAATAGGACATTGCTCCTATCTCAAGGAGTTTACAAGATAGCTGGAGAAACAGGCCACCTACATATAAAGATATAACCAACGTTATCAGAAAGCACATCATAAAAGTCATTACTAAATATAATAATAGTATCATGGTATGGAAGTCAGAGGATGGGAGAGTGATCTTAAGGCTAGGATGGCCAGAGTTTGAGACAATAAAGAAGAGTAGGACACTGTTCCCATTGTCAGATAATATGGGCCATGTGTGCAGAAATGGAAAAAGATTAGATTCTGAGATTAGTACAGTTTGGCTATAGAAGAAAGTTTATGTACATATGTTCCCATGCACTCATTTGGGGCCTTTCAAAATACAGCCTCATATCTACATTTGTTTCAGTTTCTCTCTCTCCAAATATATAGCCTGTATGACAGACAAACTGGGAAACTTCGTACTTTCCAACAATGTATATGCCTTCCCATTTCTGCCTTTACTTATGTTTCTTCCTTAACTTCTATCATGCTACCAGCCTCCCTTCCCGTATCTCCTCATAATGAAGGTTTTTTTTAAAAATAAGTTTTTTTCTCTGCTTTCAACACTGACAAATTGGCAAGGTTTCTTGAGAGTAATATGAGGAGAAAATTCTAAAATCATTTCAGCTTCCAAAAAAAAAGCTATGAGAGATTAGTGATGTCAAACAAGGTATGACTTTGGGAGCAGTAGTATAAATGTCATGTGTTTTGTATTTTGCCAACACCATTCAAGGCGTAGAAAAAGTATCCACCTGAGTCATACAGATATTTGGGGTCTTCTTAATCAAATGATTAAATCAAATTTGTCTTCATTAGAATCTCAACTGCATTTTCTATTTCTTTATGTCATTTAACTTATTTCACTTTATATTTGCACTTGGCTTATCACTAGCAATAAACGTAATATCTTTAACAGTAAAAAATGTATCTCACTCATCTTTAGCTCCTCAAAATGCCTAGCATAATAAATATATGCTTAATAAATATTTCATAAATTGAATATAATGGAGGGAAGAAGAAGGATCTAAGGTTGGAAAAGTAAATTGGAGTATAGAAACCTAAATGATAGAGTTTAGCTGCTAATTGTTCTACAGTAGTTTTGTGTAAATTGTTTGTATCCCCATAATAATCAGATGTTTCCAGTTAGGAGCCCTTAATACATTCTCACTGACAAACTCCAATAATAGGTTGCTGACTCACCATCTATGGGTTGAGTTCTTTAGCTGGAACAACTCAAAGGTAACAAAATTTGTCAATGCATCACACTTCTAAGGTGATTTCGGGGAAATTTACATTTCGAAAGAAGTTTCAGTACAGAAGAAAAGATACATGTAGGGTGAAACCTGAGTTTAAAAGAAAGAATGAAAACTGCTCAGCATATCGTGGTGGAAATAATACAGACTTGGAGGATCAAGGTTTGACATTTAAAATCAGATCTTAACTCTACCACTCTTCAGCTATGCCTTTGGGTGGATTAAGTCTTTCTTTGTAAAAGTAGTGTAATTATACCTAGTGCCAAAAAGATAAAAGCTAAATATGCAGCCTAATTTTAGTTACTAGTTTTAGTAAACTCATAGATATGTAAAGCTTGCTTATGTATGCTATAATCTTTTCCATATTATATGCTATGTCATCTATGTTTCTACTGACCCTTTTTTCCTCCTTTATTATATTGATTAAATTATTGAAAGCCACCTCTAATTGTTTTGTATAAGTATATGGCCTATAAATATATAAACTGAGTTATGCCCATGTGTACAGCCTTTGGAAGATAAAATAGGATAATGTCTAGATAAAAACTTTTTATGTAGCTTAATGTGGTTTCTCCCAACCCAATTGAATCCACCCATCAAAAGCATGACGTAAAGAGACTTCCCAAGGAAAGAAGGCAGATTCCAAGAGTAATAGCTCTTAGAGTTATAACCATTACAGGTACTTCAATTAGACAACTTTTAGGTTCATGGTCAGTTATTTAGATTTCCTGAGGTTGCATAGTTTGAACAGGTAAAAATCTTGAGAGAGAATGTAAAAAAAAAAATCTAGTAACTGTATTATACATTTTTACCCCTCTCTGTCAAAACCCATTATTTTAATAAATCAGAGTCACATGTAATAAAACTACAGCTGCTTCTGGTTTTCATATTTTGATTCAATGAAAAGACTGAGTTTTAATCTGTTGTTCCATTAAGTGGAACATACTTTGTGTCATTAAGGTCCCAGAGAATTTTATGCCTTTTCTTTAGATGCTACACTTTACAAGAGGAAAACAGCTGACCTTGACCTGTTTGCTTTCAGTGGGCACTTAGGCGAACTATGACAGCAGTCACTGTGTCCTAAACTGAGACGTCACATCATTGTGAGCGGTCCCCCCTTTTTATGAAAAGGTAATTTCCACATTCATTAAGAAAACTTAGTGAGCTGTGAGTAAGGTTTTCAGCCCATACATTTTTAACATAAATACCCTAAGAATAAGCAAGTTAAATGTCACAAAAATACAGAGGAAGGCAGAAAAAGCTTTTGCCTCATTATATCAAACCACAAAGCAGCTGACATTTCTTAAGCACAGGATTGTTTGAACAAAATTGCTGAAGAAAGCTAAGATTGTCCTATTCATAAGTAAACTTTGAAGAGATTAAGAAGATAAAATAAAAAAGATATAAAATAATAAAAATTATTTTTGAATATATTATTAAAGAAGTACCAAACACAGGAATAATATGTATTATGCAATTATGATTATTTACATATTAAATGTTTTGGGTGATCTATTACTACAGTTGTCATCAGAAAACATGATTTCACAAATATCTGCTTTATATTTACAATTATATATGTTTTGAGATCCTATTAGACATTCAAGTAGAGCTATCAATTAGAAGGATGATATATAAGCTCTGATAAAAGGTCTGGACTAGAGATATTAAGTTAAAGTTAATGACATACAGATAGTATTGAAGATTCAATTGATACTATCAAAAATATTACTTACAGGTAAACTTACACACTAAGAGTGAATTTTTGCAGTTAATTATCTTAGATCACTGAGATGAAGAGCAATGTGTTAAGAGAAGGCTCAGAAAGCACTTATGGGCAGCTTGGAGGCAGGGTTCATAGAACCCAGATTTCTTTTAAGTGAAATGAGGCACACTGTCTACCTCAATGTCATCCCTCTTCAATCTCCTTTCCTGGCTCCTTAATTTCTCTTATTTTAAATGTTGGCGTCCTTTAAGATTTGGTCTTGGGATCTTTGTTTTCATTAAACTCTCTCCAAATTTGATTTCCTCAAATTCCATGTTTTAGATGCCATCTATAATTTACTAATGTCCAAATATCTTCAGTCCACATTTGGCATTTCCTTGCAGATGTCTCACAATAATATCCAATATCTAACATGACATGTCCAAAAAGAACTCTCAATAAATAACACCATCATCTACCCTATTCTCCAAATCTGAAAATATAGTACCCCTTCCTGAATTGCTTTTTCTCACTTATACACAACTCCCAATTCACCAATTCCTATCCACTCTACCTTTGAAATACATCTCAAGTACATTGACTTAGCATCTCTTCTGCCATACGGCAATCTTGGCCACAGACATTGTAGTGTGGGCTATTGAAGTTGCTCCAAATTCTTCTCCTTATATCTATTCTTGTCCCTGAACAACCCATTTTTTTACTTAGCAGCCACAGTGATCATTAAAAATAGAGAGACAGAGAAAGAAATCAATATGAACATAGTTGTAGTTCTTTTACGTGGTTATTGTTGATCTAAAAACAACTCACCATTCCTCTTAGAAACCATTAAGCATTAGCATAACAAAGAAACAAACAAACATACAGTATCAAAAACTGCCTAACTTCTATTTGCAGAAACATTAGGAAATTGAAAGAAGCTGTAACTTCAAATGATAAGTCACTGCTACAAAATGCCACTAAGATCTGGGCAGAGCCACCTGGGAGTAAGGGAGGGCATCTGCCTGGGAAGTGCATGGAGACCCAGAGGTAGCAGATTCCAGAGAGCACAACACAGGTACATTCTCTAACAGTAAGGAATCCCCTGAAAGGTGAAAGCTAAAGTTGATGCTGGAGAGGTAGTAAACATGACTGAGTTCTGAGAGTGCTGCCATGAGAGGGCAGTTGCCAAGGTGATGAGTCTAATAGCCGTGTCAGATTAAAGACAATGCCGGTGAAAACAAGTCCTACCATGATTTGAAATACTGCCTTGGACAACAGAGCTATTTTTGTTTATGACAATGGCAGTCAAGAAATAGCGAAAGTGGCATGCAAGGCTGGAAGCAGAAACTACTGGATATCTTAAAGATAGCTGATTAAATAGATAAGCTCAGAGGCTCTATACAGGAAGGGACCAATCTAAATCCAAGAAGACTAAGAGAGACCCTTGAGCTGCAAAGCCTATAAGGCTGCATAGGCCCACACCTGGAACCTCTTGCAAGTAAATACCTGTTCCAGTAACATCTTCTACATTCAATCATGAGTAACAAAACAGTAGCAGACACAGCACGGTTGTACTCTATGAAGAAAGTGGTAAGATCATATCAATGCATAAAAAACAATCTCAAGAAAAATAATTACAATGGAGCATATAAAAATTGTAACCAAACACTTCATCATAGGCTAAAATAAATAAATGAAGTGACTGCTACAAAAGAAGACCCTAAAGAGGAAATATAAGAACTCAAGGAAGAGATGTTGGACGAAAGAAGAAGATGAAATGAAAGAAAGATAAAATACAAGCTGGCAGAATTCAAGAAAGAGACGGAAGAGAAAATAAAATGATTAAAGAAAGAAGGCAAGATTAAAAGGAATATTTGGGAGCATAGACAAAATAAGAAAACCTGAAAATTGACTGAGATAACAGAAATGAGAAAAATTAACAAAACAGAACTATTATTTTATGTGTAAACTTTGTTGGTCTAGTACCTGCTCAATAATAAAAATTCAAAACAGAAAAAGAAAATCCTCCCATATCATTTTCATTCTTTAAACCTTTCAATGGCCTCTGATGAATTCTAAAATTAAAGTCAAATCATGTATCATGGTCTGTTCTGTATTACTACCTCCCACTCCTTTACAAATTTCAAGTCTTGCTGATCCCTTACTCAGCGACATTGACCTTTTCTTTACATTGCTATCCCCGCTCAAGCTCAAACAGTCCCCAGAACTTCCTTCAGCCGAGTCTGAATATATTGTCATAAAATGCCTTCCCTCTACTCCCTCCCTTACTTCTAAGGTATTTTCCACTGATTTTCTCTTCCATTATCCTGTTTATTTCCTTCACAGCCCTTATTTCAAACACAACTATCTCATTATTTATACTGTTTACTGATAGACTATTTTTCTCCCTTCACTGCAATGTAAGCTCCCTATGAACAGAGGTCTGTGTAGCCTGGCATCTATCTAGCACGGTCAGTAGTGATAAAGTCTGATGGCTAGAGGAAGGTGAAATAAATTATTTCTAAGGTTTTGTTTTCTATTCTTATGTCCGAGTTATGTCTAGTAATTCACTTCTTAGAGTCTGACTCCACTAAGAACATTTAACCCACTTTTAAAGTCTTTGTATACAGTGATTTATCAAGCTAATTATCACATGATTAATTATAGAATTTTTACAAAGTTACTGCGAGGGTGATGGTGGTAGTGGTGGTGGTACATGCTACTACTAGCTGATGATCAAGGCTTTTGCTGGTCCAGAGGGAGATATTGTGTAAATTAGAAAAAGGCATCCCCTTCCTGCTTGCAGATGCAGCTCTCAGCAGCTCCAGTCAGGACACTATCCAGATTCCCACACGGGGTCTTCAGCTGTCATCTGGTGGAACACAAATCTGTATATCACTGATCAAGCTAGACTGAGAATCACTCCACTTTGTCTACTTAAGATGCGTGGATTTGCTCATTCTGTCTAGCAGGGACTTTCATGATTTCAGGGTCGCTTTTCTGTTTTCCCACTCTGATCAGCATTTTTTCTTTTTTGTTTTTTTATGGTGATGAACATCAACATGACCTGGCTAGGGTAGGCTTTAGAGAGAACTCCTGCAGTGCTTTCTTAAAACCTTCGTCAATGTGAGACTTCCTTATGTTCAGATGTTCCTCTCTAGGTCACATTAGAATATGCCATATCCCATATTGTACTGTGATGGTTAATTTTGTATGTCAACTGGACTGGGCCATGGGGTTCTCAAATAAACATGTAGTTAAGCATTATTCTGGGTGTGTTCCTGAGGGTGTTTCTGGATGAGATTAACATTTGAACTGGTAGAGTGAGTAAAGCAGATTGCTCTCCCCAATGTGGGTGGGGCTCATTCCATCTGTTGAAGTCCTGAGAGAAACAAAAAGGTTGAGTAAGAGAGAATTTGACTTGTCTGCCTAATGGTCTTGGAGGTTGGGACGGTGATCTTCTCCCGCCTTCAGACTTGGACTCAGACTAGAACTTGTGCCATCCTCTCTCCTGTTTCTTAGGTTTTCAGGCTTGAGCTGGCAGTATACCACTGGCTGTCCTGGGTCTGCAGCTTGCCAACTGCAGATCTTGGGACATCTTAGCCTTTATAATCTTGTGAGTCAATTCCCTATGATAAATATTTTTATATATTCATATAGAAAATCCCTCTCTGTGACACAAACACGTGTACACGTGCACATGCACACACACACACACACACACACAAATTGGCTGTGTTTCTCTAGAGAACTCTGACAAATATATACCTTTAACACAGTGTACAATGATTGCATACAAATTGAATGTCACTTGTAATATCTAATTAAAGATATATTAATTTAACTTCTTTTAAGACATAAACAATTCTGTGCAGCAAGAGTGCCTGACGGTTAAAGTAATCTTATAAACCTCTACAACAACCGTGCTCTAGAGAAATTTAATTAAAGCCAGGCCTAGCAAATTCATCTGGCAAGCTAGTTTATTGTTCTCATGCCCTTCACACTCATATTTAGGGTCTAGAATATTAGGTTCAAATGGGTCATAGTTCTAAAAATTTCCTGGAAACATGACCTGTTAATGATTTTATATATACTTTATATATTTTTATTGGTTTCTTTACTGAAATTTTTTAACATAAAAAAGTGAGTATGTATTTGATAGAAAAGTAGTTTTCTAAAGTCTGATTTGTTCTTACGATAAATGAAAAGCTAGGGTTTTACAATGATAGGCACATTACCTTTTAAGATTTTAATAACGTAGATATAATCAAATTTTTATAATAAAAATTGATATTTTCCTATTACTTAAAAATGTATTTTGGTATATATTTGATTCTATGAGGTAAGAGGAAGAATTTCCCAAGCTCAGGCACAGAAAACTTTATGTGAGAGTATTTTTCTGTCTGTTTCATAAGTTACACATTTTCAGGAAATAGAATAAAATTCCTCTAAGATACATAGCTGCCATAAGCAACTGAGTGCCAAATCCTTTGCTGTTAAATGCTCGATGTACATTATCAAGTCTGTTCTTACAAAAACTCTGGAAGGTAGTTATCATTCCTATGTTATAAATTTTAAAAAATCTGCATCATAAAAGTTAATAAATTTGCTCAAGATCACTTTGACACTTAAAAGTGATCAGTGGCCACGGTTTGATCTTACCTTCCTCTATCTCAAGACTCTGGTCTGCACTATCAGACTCTCCTAAAGATTAAACGCAAAACAATTTTCAATTTACCTAAAACACTGCTCAGTAATTCTCCCTGGACTCTGATTTTTTTTCCTTTGCTTTTATTTCATTAGCAGCTGCAATAATTTAGAAATCTCTATCTCTAGTAAGAGAAATAGCTGAAGATTATAAAATGTGCTTTGTTTACATGTATGGCATATGTGGGGCAAAGAAAGATGCCTTTGTAAGACAACCAGTTAATGACAAAGCTGGGAATTAAAAGTTTTAATTTTGTCCAGCTCATCAAATGCAGAATTGATGCGTCCTTTTTTTGTGAGACCATTTTCATATTTAAATCCAAGATAAGTGATGTAGTGAGATAATGTAATTTTCCTTCATTGCCTCTAGTCTTTGATTAAGGAATTACAGTCTTGCTTTGAAAAGTAGGCATTTTTCAGTGACTCATTAAACTAATCATGAATTTTATTCCACTTCCTTTTGTAGTGGAATTCATGTCCTTGGGTGTCTTTTAAGAACATCATATAAAACCTTAATAATGCTAATATTAACAAGCACATAAACTGTATTATAATAACCACTCCTATAAAATTTACATAGACGAATGCATTCATGCTTATTTTCAATGTCTATACATCTAGTCTGTACGAGCTCGAAGTTCCACAAAGCAAGACCTTCCCCTACATTTTACAGATGAAAAGTCAAGGGACAAAGAAGGTGAGAGAAGTATCAACCCCAGATCCAATACATAATGACTGTTATTTGTCTAAGAAAAAAAAATGGGTTATTTCTCCCTAATGGTTTCACTAAGAGTTTTTCTCTTCACTAACAGTGAGTCTCAAAAAAGGCTTAGCTTCTAGGAGGCAGTGGTCTGTTCAGTCATGCCTGAAGCTATTTTTCAGGTTAGTTAAGTATCAGAAAACTTAGAGCAGCCCTGCTGAGTGCACCATTATCTGCCACTGCAGAGTGAGAACCACTATTGTGCAACTAAGTGATGCAGCATATGGACCTTAGCAGTGACTCTACCAGCATCTCAGTTGTTACCAACAAAGTCACCAGAGATATAACCTTGGCCATTGGCAATTTGCTTTTGGCAAAAACTGTGGCTTTCAACAGCTTTCTACAGCTGGTTAAAACACAGTTTACACATACCTTATTTACCTAGTATAGACAAATAATGGATACATGTACATATAGAATAAAGTATCCTTAACTCAAATTGTGTGGGTGGAATATATCTTTCTTTTTAATTTATTCCCTTTTCTATTCATCCAATTATGACAACAGCCTGGTATATCAGCTACATTCCTGGATATTCACTGGGGCGTAAATGTAGAAAGAAAACTGATAAGAGAAATGTAGATTTTAATTAACGAGCAGAAAGTAAAGCATTTTTCCATGGTTAATAATAGAAATGCTTAGATTCTTCAGTTGGTCCTTTTCATTGAATTTATATTTCTTCCTACTGTGAAATTTAATTTAAAATATAAAGGAATTCTATAGCTAGAAAGGTTTACAGAAATTGCTTATGAAATACAGTGAGATGTGCATTTTGAATATTAAGAAAGTTATCCCAAAATGAAAAAAATAAGGGAAAATACAATGAATACTACAAGTATAAGCATAGAGAAACTATGTTTTGGGTTTGAGGGGAAAAAAAGCAAAATTAAGGTCATTCAGAAATATCCAAAAGAAACATTGAACTCACTTATTAATCCTCCTTGATAACATCTAGTTTTGTGATTATTAGTTGAAAATATTTATACTATACCATTCAACTCACCTTACAAGCACACCTTTGAATTTTAAAAAGTCACTTTACAGTCAAAGGTATTTTTGTGTGAGAACGATGTGCATGCAGACATACACAATTACACAATTCCAAGGTAACCTTCATCCTTCCAGCAAAACCAAGTCTTAATGTCCCGTCTAAACCAATCTAAATCTTAAAGATCTCAATAGTTGGACGTAAAAACGAGCAGACATCACAAGACAAAAGAAAATATAACTGGGTTAGTGTGAAAAGCTTCTTAGCGTACTCTGTAGACACTGAGGACTGAGGAAGCCAGGGCAATCTACCAGTGGCAACTAGAAACATCTTTTCTTCCAAGTTTCCATAAAATGAGAAGTTTAATTTGCAACACAAATGCAGGGATGTATCCTGAGTGAACCAGATAGGATTAATGTATAAGATCGACATTCACAAACTAAATCATTTGTTACTATCACCTATACATTTTCATCAGACTATTTCCCAAAGGAGAGAAGCCATAGTTATCACTTATTCCTTCGAGTGCACACACATCATTGAAGTCTAATTTCCTACTATTTCTTTCTAGTCCAGCCTCACTAAACTACTATTATTTAATACTCCTTTGCGTTGGCCCATGAAGGTTTCTCTCACTGGAGGCTGTCTTCATCTGGCAAATTCCTACTCATACCTTAAAATCCAAGTGAAATGAAGTATCTCCTGTGAAGCTCTCTTTAAACCCATAGCTTTATCACTACCACCTGGATTTTCTCATGGCATTTTATGAGAAATTTTCTATATCTCTTAGCAAACCATATGGTAGTTACTGGGTTAATCTTCTGTCTTCTTTACTAATTTATAGGCTCCACAAGAACCGGGTCATTCTTTTATGTAACTCTAATGTCCACTATAGGTCCTGGCACAAGATAATAATCATGTTTTTTTTTAAATAAAAAATATCCTTTGTTAATTTCTTTACTCCATAATACACTTAATATAGTCTTTACTTAATGTAACATAATAAATACTTAATATTATCATTAATAATATAAAGTTCATATTGAAAATAGAAAATTATCTTGAGTCCAAAGCGGTAATGTTCAAATTAACATTTGGTTGAGTATCCTAATGCAGAAAATTGGCTCACTTATTCAACATAGATGAGAAAGGGAATTCTTAATAGCTGATTAGAGAAAGGTTAACTTATTTCTGTCATGATATTAGCTGGAGTTGGGGAATAGAACATGCCTTCATGTACCAATATTTCTAAAGTTATGGGTCTGGCCCTCACTTTGGAATTTTTAAAAATGTATCCTTTACCAACTACATTCACGCTTTTCTTCAGTGGGCAGAACTGCCAACAACAGCAGAAATATTTGCAAATGTGGTGTGGGAACATTGGTGGTAACAAGACTGGCAGATGCTAGTGGCATTTAGTAGTCAAAATCTAGGGATGCTCAGTGTTCTGCAATGCTTGGGAAGCCTCACGTAATAAAGAAATGTTTACCTAAAACCACAATAGCATTTCATTACATATACTCAATACTTCAAAGGATCCAAGAATCATTTTGTATTGATTTTTATCACTAACTTCTGCAGCCTGGATTACACTTTGGAAAACATAACAATTTCCTCATGTGAGTCTATGCATGTAATGGAATTTCACTGTTAAATACAATTCTTGGCTGGGCATGGTGGCTCACACCTGTAATCCCAGCACTTTGGGAGGCCAAGGCCGGTAGGTTACGAGGTCAGAAGTTCGAGACCAGTCTGACCAACATGGTGAAACCCCGACTCTACTAAAGAAAAAAAAATTAGCCAGGCATGATGATATGCACCTGTAGTCCCAGCAACTTGAGAGGCTGAGGCAGGAGAATCACTTGAACCTGGAGGCAGAGGCTGCACTGAGTCAAGATCACACCATTGCACTCCAGCCTGGGTGACAGGGCAAGACTCCTTCTCAAAGAAAAAAAAAACTAACCATGATTCTTAGCTAGAATTGTTAACTAAATGGAATTCATATTGGAAAATATAAGAGGAAAAAATAATAGCACACTTTCTGGTTACCACGTGACCAAGTAGAGTTCCATTGATGGATTACTAACAGAAAGTGTATTGGTTGCCCAACTTCCTTCCTTTTCTGTGTACTTCATGAAAACTAGTTGTTTTCTTTGGAACTGATGGGTTTTGTTTATTTATTTATTTATTTTGTGGCAAGTAAGTTAAATACCATGCATTAGTAACATATATAGGTAAGGTAGTAAGATGTTTCCAGAATTTCTTAGTAAGTTTTTCCTCTAAGAGAAAAACAATAAAACCAACATATTAAACTAGTTGTGTGTCATGTTTCCTTAAAGTAAGTATTTTTAGGTAGAGAAAAACATTTAGTAATGGATTTTGTTACTGCTACATCTGGATTTGAATCCTAGTTGCAAGCTATGTAACACTGAGTGAGATTCTGATCTCACTTTTCTGTAAAAACTTCATAAGATTTGTTGTTATTGTTGTTCAGGATTAAATAACAATATATTTCAAGTCCATAGCAAAGGGTCTGGCCCAGGGAAAAAATGGTGATAATTCATTTCAAAGAAAGTAATTACCTTATTAAGAGTATTTACATATCTGAAGAAAGACTAGGTTATCTAATGAAAAGAATGAAAGAGAATCTTAATGTATATGAGTAATTGGCTAGCACTGACTAAGGAGATAATTCTCTGATTCCTTTATCATGGGATTTTCAAGGATTAAGGATGCCAGCCCTTTACATCCCACTAATTTCAGTGATCTGGCTCCCTGTTTGCCAAGTAAACCTCTACTATTATTTTTGTTTGTTCTGACTCTTCATGATAATTTCCCTAACTGAGGTAGGTATACTGACTAGATGACTCAACGGTTGGTTTAGTTGGCAGTCAATTCTTTTTATGAATCAACTTTCTATGCTGGTCTATGGGGAGTTTTGTTACTGAAAAGTCCATTTTAGTAGATTTCAATCTGATCAATTACAGATGCATTGGAAAAAATTAAATTTCTAGAACTGTAAATATAAGGGTGGGACTCTATTTGTTCACATATCACCTATAGAGGCTTTAAATAAGTGGTAAGCTAGTCCTACTTAGGAATCACCATCATTTTCTATAATTGCTACAAAAGCAGTAAATTTGAAGGAATTCCAAAATTTGGTATCTACAGTAGATCCTTTGACTTTTTGTCCTAGTGGAATAGTTAAAGCAATCCAAATTTGCTGCATTTATTGAACAGTCCTGGAGAGTCAAAGAAAGCAAAAATTTTCAAGTCAAATGTCAATTCTAAGGACTGGAGAATGAAGAGTCATTGGAACGCTTTATATGGAGAAAGGATAAGTGCTATTTTGGATTTGCACTGATAATTTGCATCTTGAAACTGATAATCTCTTTTGTATGAAAGTCTAATAAAATCACATCTCTTCAGCTTCAAGTCGCAGAGGATCAGAGCAGTAAAATAAATTGGAAGGAGTAGGAAAATGAGCAAATGGGCTTAAAGAAATTAAGGAAATAGAGAGATGAACTACTGAATCAAATTGCTCAACCTTTTTAATATGGAATGAGTAATGACTAAGAAGAAGATGGTTTTCAGGGTTTTTTTTGGTACGAAACATAAACACAAAGGGAAAAGGGGTATTTTAGAATAAATGTGTATGAATAGAAGACAGGTGATGAAAATGAGAAAAGGAAACTTTGGTGCCAATATCAAGTAAATTTTTCTAAGTTCAAGTACTGCCAATTAGATTACTTAAATTTCTCATATAAAAGACACAAACAACGCAGGTCTCAAGAAATATTTTAATCCAAAGAAAAAAATCAGTGAAACAAGAGGTAATTATTAAATCTTTTTGGTCATATTTGTTTTTACAAAAATTTTGGTTGTGACTTCTTGCAGTAAGCATATGCTTAACTTAGAAGCATCACCTACTTGTGCAGGAGCACTGAGAGTCCTTTGGAGTAAGGTCAATAACAGATATATTGGATGGTAAATATGTAAACAGGTAGGTAGGCAGGCAGACAAATAGATTGAGATAAATGGTTGAACAAACATAGATAGATAAAATAGATTGTAACTCTTGAAAACTTAACAGATCTTTAAAATCCTTTAATAATTGCATTAAAGGTATTGTGTTTTGGAAATATATGCTATTCTCTTGAGCTTGGGAGTAAATGGCATATATAATTTCAAATGTGAAAAATTTACCTTTTCCCAGGACATCTCAGATATAGGTTTTTCAGGCCTATTACAGGGTTTCTCAAACTTGGCTACAAACTGCAATCCCTTAGGATTCTTGTTAAAGATACAAATTCGCAAGATCTATACTAACCCATTGAATAAAAATCTTTAAAGAGAAAGGCCTGTGAATAGGAAGTATTAAAAAGTACTAGTGAAGTTCTTATATAAGGTTCTAGAATGTAGCTACATCTATAGACAACATTCATAATGCCTTAATGCCAGAGATAAGAGTTTCAATCTGTAAGCTTTTTTTGATTCAATTTTAGTTTTGGGAAAGTAAGTGATATACTTGATCTCCTGCAGTGTATTTTCAGTTCAGTTCCCAAGAAATAACTGAAAGCCTACTGTGTTTAAGCTTTTGCTAAGTGCTGGAAGATGGGGACAGAGTAAGAGGAGGTAGTAACAGCAAGCAACAATGACAACGAATAATGGGACTCCTGCCTACAAGGAGTTTACTGTCTGGTTTGGTAAAATGAAATAACAAAGAAAATGGAAGCTTATGCAAGACAGTATAGGTGGTTATTAAAGAAGTACAACAAGGATGTAAAGAAGAATCAGATCAGTGCTTGAGTTGCATCTCAGTTACAAAAACTGGATATTTTGCGATGGAACACTTTTGAAAGATGAGATTTTAATATCCAGGTATTAAATCCTCTGAAAGAAAGAAACACGATAAAGAATAGAGGCAAGAATGTGCATAAAGTGCTTTCTGGCCATCAGGGAGACCATCTAACCAGAGTAATACATCACCTCTTCTCTTTTCTTCATTCTTCACTGTATTGTCACAGTGTTCTCTGAACCAAGATTATACAGAAAATTAGGCCACAGTAAGAAATGTTCTGCTCTTATGTGGGTTCAAAAGGTAGAGACATAAGAAAGCTTTAAGAGTTACTAGAAGCTCAATGTGTGCAAGGAAGGCAAGGGTTGCGGGAGAGATAGAGGACACAGTGGTAACTTCAGGGAGTTTCTGATACATGGGATAATTTGTAGTCTAAACCATGAGGTACTATGAATGTATTTGCATACTTTGGGTATTTTAGGCAATTCTCTAATGCTGCAAAGTAGGAAGTCGCCTATAAAATAATATGTTTACACAGTATTTTCTAAGAACATCAAATTGTCTTCTCAAGACTACCACATTATCATCTATTTCTAAAAGATGAATTTTGATTCAGAGTCAGGACTGGGTGTCTGTACTCTAATTCAGTTCTGAGATGTGCTCTGACCTATTTTTGTGAACACTTAGAAAACATCTGCTCCAGATTTGAGAAAACCATGTGTTTTTTTTCTTCTCTCTCTCCTTCTCTCCCTCCCTCACTTCTCTTCCTCCCTCTTTTTCTCTCCTCCCTCCTCTCTCTCTCATCTTACTGAATGTGAAATTTGAACCAGAAGTCATCAAGTTTTCTGTTGTATTTGTTCATTAAACAGTTTTTATACAATTTTAAATATTAAAAGGTCTTTTTTTCTTTCACAAATACCTTCAGCAAAAGTGGCAGAAACTAACTGATAATCTCACCCAGGCTCAATATTCCAGTATTCCTTGATCAAATTTCTTCCTCTTTGGACCCCTTTCTTTCCCCAGGCTATCCAGGCCTGAGGCTCTCTGACTGATTGACTCTATGCTAAGAGGCACCCCAATCTCTATGTTTTTGGTGAGCAGACAGATGGGAAGGGCCACAGTTGTATAGCATTGTCAAAAATGATTTAATGAAGTTCTACTTTTGATTTTGAAACAGAATCTCAAGAGCAAGTATTTTCCCACTCAGCCCTGTGTGGTGCCATTCACAACAGAAGCACACAGCCCCCACTGGTTATGAACTGCCAGCTGTACCACAATCAGCCCCCTTCAGACGTAACTGCCCACAGCTCAAGAGCAGTCAGTCTTAAACTTGGCTTGGATAGTGAACTGAGTGTTTGCTGTTCCTGGGCGCCTGCATCCCTGCTTTCAGGATACGTGAGAACTAGGAAGGGAAGAGCTAGCAAAAAATGAATAAATTAGGAATAAAAACTATAGAGTTATTTACTCTAAAAGAAACTAATAAGATATATAAACACTAGTTAGACTAATCTAGCAAAGACAGAGAAAGTACAAATATTGATTGTGGTTGGATAAAGAGGAAATAATTGCAGCTAGAGAGGAAATTAAATGTTTGGAAACCTAGATAAAGTAATTGATTTTTTAGAAAAACAGAAACTATCAAAATTTGCTTAAGAAGTGGTAAAAATCTTAAACAGGTCAATAATCATGGAGGATATTAAGAATGTCAGCGAGTTATTTCTTGAAATATTGCCAAACATAGTTTCAAAATTAAATTCTTTTATCCTTAAAGAAACACATAATTCCAAGGCCATTTAAAGTATTTCAGAATAGAATAAAATTAAGGACAATTCCTGATCCTTTTAAAAGCCAGAGTAACACTAATCCCAAATCCTGAGAAAGTAAACAAGTGAGAAAACTGTACAATAATTTCACTTACTATTATTAACTAAAAAAAAACCTAAGTAAGACCCAACAGTACAATGTAATAATAATATATTATGACCAAAAGTGGTCATAAACAATCCAACATTCTTTCCTAATATGTCTTTAATAAGTATGGATTATGTTATGCTTTCTCGACTAAATATGAATTTACATTTATACACAAACACATGTATATACAAATTACATACACATATCAAAAGAGCAATTTAAAATAGCAAAGGTCATATGATGTTTAGATTGAATGATAACATTTTAGAAGCACTGCAAATCAAGTCAAGATCAATTTAATATTATCTTTTATCACCAGTGTTATTATCATTCTAGATGTGCTGACAAATATAATTAGAAAATAGTATTATGACTATTTAAATAAAGAAATATTGTAATCATTTGAAGTTCATAAAATTTTATAACTAGAAAACTCAAAACAATGAAATAAAATTAATAAAACTTTTAAGAGTTCTTTTTATATTCTAAACAATGACTCAGAAAAATTTACTGAAATAATCCCACCAATTATGGCAATAAAATATAAAAATTCTTGAGACTAAATTTAATAAGAACTACAGAGGTTTTAAAAAGTATAAACTAATGAAGACTTGAATAGATGAATATTTTCAATCTTGGACTGGATGATTTAACATTTTAAAGCACCAATATTTCCTACATTCATATAGAAATGAAATGCAATTCCACATAAAATATCAACAAAATTATTTTTAAATTGATTTGGAAGAAAGTGTCAGGAGGGCTTAATAACCCTACCAAATATAAGCTATAACAATAGTGATTAATAGAATATAGAACTGGCAAAAGAATAGACAGATTAATGGATGCTACAGTTTGGATGTTTGACTTTCAAATCTCACGCTGAAATCCAGTCCTCAATGTTGGACTTGGGGCCTAGTTGTTTGAGTCATGGGAGTGGATTCCTCATGAATAGATGAATGCCCTGTCTGGATTCAGGGTTTGGGGAGGCAGTAAGGGATTTCTCACCCTGTTAGTTTCTGAGAATGCTAGTTGTTAAAAACAACCCAGCACCTCCTGTCTCTTTCTCTCTCTCGGTTTCTTTCTCGCATGTGACCTCTGCACACGCTGGCTCCTCTTCCATTTCTGCCATGAGAGGAAGTGCACTGAGGCTCTCCCCAGATGCCGATGCTAGCACTACGGTTCCTTCACAGACAGCAAAACTGTGGGCCAGCCAACACACCTCTTTTCTTTATGAATTACCCAGCCTCAGTTATTTCTTTGTAGCAACACCAACAGGCTAAGCCCAAATGGAATGGAAAAAAAGACAGAAGCTCACAGTAAACCCAAATACATATGAGAATGCAACATGTATAAAAATGACATTTTGAATTAGTGGAAAAATAGCTATTAGCCAAATATCAATAGGACAACTGGAAACTTTTTGAAACAAGTAAAATTGGAGTTTTACTTCATTCCTTACTCAAAATTCAGAGCAGATCAAATAATTAGATGTAAACAAAAAATGCAAAGTATTAGCAAACTTAAATGCATATTTTTGTAATTTGGGAATAGAAAATGCTTGAGACATGACAAATGTGAAAGACAAAATAACCGATAAATCTAAATATTAAAAATCAGAATCACCTATCAGTCTTCCTTAAACAACATAAACTGACAGGCAACAACTTTGGAAGAAAAGAATTCAGCATTAGAAACTCTAGGACTAATATGCATGATATACAAAATGTCTAAATATCAACGAAGAAAAGATAACCCCCAATGCTCAATATTATTAATAAAGTTATGAAAATATAATCAGAGAGTTCGCTATTCATCTATCAGACAAGCAAAATGTTATGTCATATAAGACATTTATTGTTCCTGGGAGTTTAAACTTGCACAACTTCCCAAAAGACAATTTGGCATATCTAGAAAAATAAATATCAACAATTTTGACCTAATAATTTTATTTAGTTAACATTTGCATAAGTTCAGAAAGATATTCATTCTGAAAAATCCTTGTTACTTTTGTCTAATTGTATTAGAAATAGCCTGAATGCCCATTAGAGAAGTTTGCATATATATTATGCTGAATGTGCATATATGGAGATAGATCTCTCTATGCAGCAATAAAAATCATTCTAATATATACAGACCTTGTCTAGATTATTTATTGCTGTAAGCCAGAGCCTAGAACATACCTGCTTATTGATGTTCAATACATTTCTTCCACGTGGAATGAACAAATGTCTTGTTACATGCCAAAAGTAAATTTGAAAATAGAATGCAACACAAAATCACATATTTATAAAAGTCTGTCTCTTCAACATTTGACCAAAGTGATTCCAGTGGTCCTTACTTCAGAAATTTTCCATTTCTAGTTTGTCAATTTTTAAATGTTTTCTAACTGTTAAAATAACCATGCAATTATGTGATTAAAATGCTGAAATACAAAAAGGAGAGAGCACTCCTCTATTCCTTTATACTAGAGCTATGTTATTTGGTGTTACCTAAACTTACATTCTTTGTAATTAAATTAATAATTAAACAGTAAGACATTACAGTACAGACAGGGTGATATTATATCCTAGGAAGGAAAAAAGATGAGCATGATTAAAGAATTTTCATTAAGGAAAGCAAATACAATTGGGACAAAGCTTGCCTCAACTTCATGAATTAAGGTTTACTAAGCACTTCACATACACATTTGTTAAATTATGTTATTATTTGCATTATAGAGATGAGATGATTAATACTTAGAAAGACTCATCATTGTAATGGAGAATCAAGAATTGAGCTTGCTTTAATACTCCATTCATTTGCGATAGCTCTGACAACCACCCCCATGGAGCACGTGCCTCTAGCTGAGAAGACTCTCTTTCTGGGTGCTAGAGAAGACAGAGGGAAAGAATGGGGGTTGGATGAGGGAATCCACATTTCCATCAAACTGTGTAGCCTGCTATTTATTAGTATGAGATTTTATGCACTTGTAGTATTTTTTCACTCATAAAGAAAACTTGAGACATTGGGTTACATTATTAAGACAGTGTTTTTCTACTCAAAATAAAGTTCACCCCCTTCACTGTGGGGCCACAATTCAACTGAAAAGGTTATAAATCAAAGATGAACACATACTGATCCAAATGGACATAAATATGCTATTTCCATTTCTTACTGTTTGGTCTGCTTGGATGCACGCCTATGAGTGGGTTTTTATTTATGAAGACACAGGACAGATTGTATATTATTTTTCTGTAATGGAGGAAATGAGATTTTATTCACAGAGTACTGGATTTCTGGGTATCAAAATTACTTTCTATCTATTAAATCCCAGTGTTTCCACAATAAAGAGAAACCCTTTGAGCTTTAATGAATGATAGTGTGAAATTTATAATCAAAGGTTATGAATTTCCACTTTGCAGCCTCCCGTTTTCAAACACCTATGGACTTTCAATATGCATTGCAACTATACTTACTGAGATAATAATCTCATCCTAATAATGCCCTAAAAGGATTACAAGGAAGAATACGATGTCAGGTTGAAATGAGAAAAAGTTTTTCTTGAATAAAGAAAATTTTTAAAAAATCAAACTAGTGGTTTTATTTCTTGTTTAAGAAAACTTTCAGAAATAATTGGCTTTGTTTTTTTAAAAATCATGAATCACTAGCTGTTAGAAGGCAAAAGTGAAAAATTTTGGTATATCGCGACTGCTGTTGAACTTTAATTTTCACCTGTGAATTCTAGTCAGAAATTCTTGTTATTGAAACTTTATGTATTGGTAGTTTATTGTAGACAAATCTTTCTCAGAGCATTAAGCAACTGGCACACAGTACTTTCCACCTTTGGGAAAACAAGGTTATCTTGATAATACACTCAATTTACTGTAAGAATCCAATTCTTCTGTGCTTAGACTTCCAGTGAATTCAACAACCCTGGAACATAGCCAGGAATCTAGAAGTCATGGCAAAAAAGGTCTCAAAGAAGCCACATGCTGTGTGAAAGGGTCAGTCATTAAAAGCTATGCTTAGAAGAAAGTCCTATATAATCTCTTTAAGGTCTCTTGGCTTTTTCATTACACACAATCCTAGAAAGTCCTATTTCCTTATGTCTACTCCTGCTTTCCTCCCTATTCTCTAAACAACAGTCAGAATGATTTTTTAAAACACAAAACTGATCACTCTACTTCATGCTTGAAAGCTCTGGACACTTATGTCCAATGTATGTGTGTGGAAATGAATTTTTTTTCTAAAATATGTTCCATTAACATGGCAGACTAAATATTATTCACATGCTGATATATACACATCTGTTTACAATTATGAGACAAAATCAGCCCTGGATTTAGGAAATGATTGGTAGAAGACTAATGCTATAGACCAAATGCGTCTTCCCAAAATTCCTGTTAAAATTTTAACTCCGAGAGTGAAGGTATTAAGAAATAATGCCTTTGGGAAGCGATTAACCCATGAAGTCACAGTCCTCATGAATGGGATTACTTTCCTTATAAAATAGACCCTAAGAAGGGCTTTCACCCCTTCCACCATGTAAGGACCCAGCAAGAAGTGCAGTCTATGAACCAGGAAATGGGCCTTCACCAGACACTGAATCATCAGGCAGCTTGATCTCAGAATTCCCAGCCTCAGAACTGTGAGAAATAAATGTCTGTTGCCTATGAGACACTCAGCCTATAGTATTTTGTATAGTAGCCCAAACAAACAAAGATAACTAGTTACTACTGATTTTAATTCTTTCTTTTTAATGAATTATTCACTGCAAAAGATCATTATTGAGACAAGTATCTAAGAAGGTTGAAGGATTCTATTGTTTTCTGAATCTAAATTATTTTTCTCATTTATTCATGTACTTAATAGTTATACTTTGAGAATAATGATATCAGACATGCAAGCTACAAGGTTCAGCATATCCTCCCTCAACTGTGAATAGATCAGAAAATGTTATTCCTTTCCACAGAAATGTGATATAATTCTGTAAGAGTAACCATTCTAAAGAATGGTTTGTAAAAATGCAGATCCAATTAGAATTGTTAAAGAACCTTCTATGCACCAGATAGTGTGGTAGACATTTTAAAGTATTGACTCTCATTCTATCACTGAATATCTACATCCAATCTTATGACACAGGGATTTTTAATCCCAGTTTTGCAAATGAAATTCAAAGAGGTTTAACTTTCACCTGGAAATAAGATGTCTTTGAAATCTCAGGTAGATGGAAACAATGATTGATGCATGCTTTTCAGTGATTTCATAAAGAGAATTTCTAATAATAAAATAAAAATCAGAAAAGTATAACTCATCAGTATTTAGTCAATAATATCCAGAGAAGAGTTACCAAATCGGGTAGATTAGAGCATACCAACTGCTAGAAATTGAACTCATTAATGGAGCAAGGGTATATCTTTATCCTGTCTGGATAAACTGTAACAATAATAATGATAAGGATAAGAAGATAATGTAAGCTAATATTATAACTTACTGAGGGCTTTCTATGAATCAAACATTGAGAGTACGTCATATGCATTATCTCATTTAAATTTTACAACAATTCTATAAGACAGTTATTCTTATTACATTTTTAGATGAGAAAACTGGAGCTTAAATAACTGAATTTTTTTAGAGAAACATAGAATGTGAAATAAGGCTCTTATGAGTCTAAATGCTGTGTTCATTACTTCTAATGAACATACAGCTTCAAGACCTGTCCAAATTCCCCGTTTCCCCGTCTTTGCTATGACTCTGTGCTCACCAGCAACCGCCTGTTATATCTTTGGTTTCCCAAGTACATGACCCAGATGTTGGCCTAGATAATGAATATTCAGGTTCTTTAAAGGTGGCCACCCTCATTGCACATAAAGCAGAGGCCTTTTATTTTTAAATTGACAAATAAAATTGTATGTATTTATTGTGTACAACATGGTGTTTTGAAATTTGTATACATTGTGGAATAACTAAATCTAACAAATTAACATATGTGTCACCTCACAGTTAGCTTTGTGGTAAGAACACTTTATATCCACTCTCTTAGCGTCTTTTGAGAATACATTATTAACTTCAGACGCTATGCTGTACAATAGATCGCTATGCTGTACAATAGATCTCTTGAACGCATTCCTCCTAACTGAAATTTTATCTTCTGATCAATATCTCTCCAATCCCCTCCCACCAACCGTCTCATCTCTTGATAATCACCATTCTACTCTCTCCTTACATGAGATCAACTTTTTTAGATTCCACTTATGAATGAGATCATACAGTTTGTCTTTCTGTGTGCCTGGCTTATTTCATTTAATATAATGTCCTCCAGGTTCATCCATGTTGTCAAAAATGACAAATTTTTCTTTTCATGGCAAAATAGCATTACAATGTGAGTACTTACTATTTTATTCATTTACTGATAGACATGTACGTTGATTGTGTATCTTGGGTCTTGTGAATAATGTTACAATAAACATGGAAGTAAAGATATCACTTCAGCATACTGATTTCATTTCCTTTGAATATATACCTAGTAGTGGGATTGCTGGATTATTCAGTAGTTCTATTTTTAATTTTTTGAGGAACCTGGATACCGTTTTCCATAATGGCTCTACTACTTTACATTCCCACCAATAATGTGTGAGGGTTTCCTTTTCTCCACATCCTCTCCAACCCTTGTTATCCTTTGTCTTTTTGATAATAGCTTTTTAACAGATGTAAAATGGATAAATCATTGTGGTTATAATTTGCATTTCCCTGATAATTGGTGATGTTGGGTATTTTTTCATATACCTACTGGCCATTTGTATGTTTTTTTGAGAAATTTCTATTCAGATCCTTTGCCCATTTTTTAATCAAGTTATTTGTTTTCTTGCTATGGAGTTCATTATATATTTTAGATACTAATCCTTTATCAGATATATACTCTACAAATATTTTCTCCCATTCCATAGTTTGTTTTTCTACTCTGTTGATTGTTTCCTTTTCTGTGCAGAAGCTTTTAGTTTGATGGAACCCCATTTGTCTAATGTTGCTTTTGTGGCCTGGGCTTTTGGGTTTATATCCAAAAAAATCATTGCCAAGATGAATGCTACGGAGCTTTCCCCTTATGTCTTATTCCAGTAGTTACACAGTTTTAGGTCTCACATTTGTCTTTAATCCATTCTGAGTTGATTTTTGTATAGAGTGTGAGATAAGGGTTTCATTCCATTAGTGGCCTTTTTAGATTACTAAGCACCTGGAGTAAGTTTAGTTATTGTGACTCATTCCCTTAGAGTCTCATTACACTGGGATCAAATTGAAAAAATTAAGTTTCTGAGATTACAGAGTTGAGGAACAGAGAGACAAACACTGCACCCATGCAAACTCCAGCAACTAAGGTAGTCTCTTTTTAAACATTGTGGTAATTTATAAATACAGTAATGTTCTTATATTCTGTAGACACTTCACGAAAAGCTTTCTGATGAAGTGCCCCCAGCCCCAATTCCTGCCAGGTTCATCAACAGTCTTCCTCAGAGGAGACTTTCACATTAGAACCAAAAAAATTCCATAGTGTTGTATTAGTCCATTTTCACACTGCTGAGAAAGACATATCCAAGGCTGGGCAACTTACAAAAGAAAGAAGTTTATTGGACTTACAGTTCCACGTGGCAGGGGGAGGCCTCCCAATCATGGCAGAAGGTGAAAGGCATGTATCACATGGTGGCAGACAAGAGAAGAGAGCTTGTGCAGAGAAACTCCCATTTTAAAAACCATCAGATCTTGTGAGACTTATTCACTATCACAAGAACAGCTTGGGAAAGACCAGCCCCCATGATTCAGTTACCTCTCACCAAGTCTCTCCCACAACACATGGGAATGCAAGATGAGATTTGGGTGGGGACACAGCCAAACCGTATTATTCCTCCCCTGGCCACTCCGAAAACTCATGTCCTCACATTTTAAAACCAATCATGCCTTCCTGACAGTCCCTTAAAGTCTTAACTCATTTCAGCATTAACTCAAAAGTCCACAGTCAAAAGTCTCATCTGAGACAAGGCAAGTCCCTTCCGCTTATGAGCCTGTAAAATCAAACCAAGTTAGTTACTTCCTAGATACAATGGAGGTACAGGCATTGGATGAATACAGCCATTCCAAATGAGAAATTGCAAGTCCGAAATCCAGTGGGGCAGTCAAATCTTAAAGCTCTGAAATGATCTCATTTTGACTCCATGTCTTACATCCGGGTCATGCTGATGCAAGAGGTGGGTTCCCATGGACTCATGCAGCTCCACCCCTGTGGCTTTGCAGGGTGCAAACTCCCTCTCAGCTGCCTTCATGGCCTGGTATTAAGTGTCTGTGGCTTTTCCAGTTTTCCGGTGCAAACTGTCAGTGGATCTACCATTTTGGGTTCTAGAGGACAGTGACCCTCTTTTCATAGCTCCACTAGGTGGTGTCCCAGTAGGGAATCTGTGTGAGGATTCAACTCCCTATTTCCCTTCTGCACTGCCCTAGCAGAGGTTCTCCATGAGGCCCTGCTCCTGCAGCAAGCTTCTGCGTGGACATCCAGGTGTTTCCATATATCTTCTGAAATCTAGGCAGAGGTTCCCAAACCCCAATTCTTGACTTCTGTGCACCCACAGGCTCAACACCATATGGAAGCTGCCAAGGCTTGGGGCTTGCCCCCTCTGAAGCCATGGCCCAAGCTGTACATTGGACCCTTTCAGCCATGGCCGGCACAGCTGAAATGCAGGGTACCAAGTCCCTAGGCTCTTTGACATAGCATGAGAACACTGGGTCCAGCTCACAAAACCACTTTTTCCTTTTAGGCCTTTGGGCCTACGATTGAAGAGCTGCCATGAAGACCTCTGACATGCTCCCATTGTCTTGGAGATTAACATTCAGCTCCTTGTTACTTTTGCAAATTTTTGCAGCTGGCTTGAATTTCTCCTCAGAAAATGCGTTTTCATTTTCTATCACCTTGTGAAGCTGCAAATTTTCTGAACATTTATGCTCTGCTTTCCTTATAAAAATGAATGCCTTTAACAGCACCCACGCCACCTCTTGAATGCTTTGCTGAGAAATTTCTTCCGACAGATACCCTAAATCATCTCTCTCAAGTTCAAAGTTCCACGAATCTCTAGGTCTAGGGCAAAATGCCACCAGTCTCTTTGCTAAAATGTAACAAGAGTCACCTTTGCTTCAGTTTCCAACAAGTTCCTCATCTCCATCCGAGACTACCTCAGCCTGGATTTCATTGTCTATATCAACAGCAATTTGGTCGAAGCCATTCAACAAGTCTCTAGGGAGTTCCAAATTTTCCCACACTTTCCTGTCTTCTTCTGAGTCCTCCAATCTGTTCCAACCTCTTCCCGGTAACCAGTTCCAAAGCTGCTTCCACATTTTCATGTATCTTTTCAGCAGTGCCTTAGTCTAGTAGCAATTTACTGTATTAGTCCATTTTCATGCTGTTGATAAAGACATGCCCAGTCTTTCTACGTGGCTGGGGACGCCTCACAATCATGGCGGAAGGTAGAAGGCACATCTCACATGGTGGTAGACAGGAGAAGAGAGTTTGTGCAGGGAAACTCCCCTTTTTAACACCATCAGCTCTCATGAGCCTTATTCACTGTCAGGAGAACAGGACAAGAAAGACCTGCCACTATGATTGAATTGCCTCCCACTGGGTCCCTCCCACAACACACGGGAATTCAAGATGAGATTTGGGTGCAGTCATAGCCAAACCATATCAAGTACCAACAAAGAGTTCTCAGGTAAGAGAAAAAGTACTAAAGGAAGGTCAGAAAAAGGTGGACTCTTAAAGTTGGTCAGGGAGTCTGAAGACAAAAGAAAAGCAGGCTTCATCTTTCCCCAGCCTTTTCTTTCCTCAGCATCTCACGTATCTTTCCTTCAGCGTGTCCCCCACCTCCCAAAATTGGATTAAAACTCAATCAGGTTTCAGCGGAGCACATCTAATAGACAAGGATGTGGGTAGGAGGGAGGCTCGTATTATGATATTCCCAGGGTAAAAATGAAGAGCCACCCTGGCACAGACAAGAGCAGGTTGCCCTTCCAATTGTTATTTCCACTTAGTGCTCCTCTGCATGGGTGCACATCAGCTTCCAAGCATACCCTAAGGATGAATTTCAAAGGAGAAGAATCTGACTGTGCATTCACAATACAGCTGAAAAACTATCCTTCACAAAGTATGCACCAAGGATTAATTGGTTAGTTCAAATTTTTACTTCTATTGTAAACATAAAGTACTATTTTGAAAAACATGACTGTTTGGGTTTTCCTCGTTCCTTTATTCTGTTTCAGAGCAAAGAGAAAAAGAACAATAAAAGCTAAAAGGAAGTTACACACAGACATGTATACAAAAAGGCTAGATCTGAATGACTACTGGTTTCTTAGACAACTCATCATTTTCATGCCTAATGTGAGTGGATGACAGACTGCTTTATAAGGTATAAAAACGGTGATTAGAAATATTTCCTTACTTTGTTACCTGAATTGTTAATTGGCATAAAATATAAGAATTTTAGTTTGTTTTTATTAATTATTTTAAAAGGTGAGCTAGATACTATTTTCCCATAAGTATTATGTTTGAGGTGAATTAACAGATAATTAAAATGCTGAAACTGTTACAGAATATTTTAATTAGTTAAAATCGCCTTAGCTAAAAAAATGTAACTAGTTCTTTGTTTCAAACAAGTTTTAATTAGCACATATGCAGCTTTTCCTTCTTCTTTTAAAAACACTTAATAAGCATCTCTAATATTCTTTTTTTCAATTTTTATTTTTAATTGATAAATAATTGTACAAATTTATGGAGTACAATATGATGTTTTGATATGTACTTACATTGTAGAATGATTAAACCAAGGTAATTAACATGTCCATGTTTATCTTAGATAATTGCTTTACAAACCAGTTTTCTGATACTAAATTTTCTTGGATTTCATACTGAATAATTATGAAAAAGAAAGACTAGTGTAAAAATCCAAATGAAAATTTAAGTTCCTTTATAGCCTTCTGCGATTTCCTGACATTATCTGGAACTCTGATAAGCAAGAACAAATGGTATTTTTTTCCGTTTTACCAGATTGCTCATCTAACTACAGACAATAAACATTATTTCAAATACAGTTCAAGTATTTTTATGATTGAATATAGTTCCTTTGCGTTCTCTTCTAAGGCAACCTATTACCCACAGGTATAGAGTAATTGAGAATTTTTTAACTAAAAAATGTTGATTTATGTCTGTTCAACAGAGATAACTGAGTTGGAAATCCTAACCCAAACTCAGTATACATGAATTTCTTGTTTCTATGTTTCTATGAGTTAGACATGAGTTTTTATGAGTTAGACATGAATTTCCTGTTTCTATGACTGCCAAGATGATGTTGTGACTCCCAGATTATTAGTAAATGTGCTACCTTATGAAAAAGAATCTATAGCAACTATGAAAAGAAATCAGTAAGTTTAGAACATTAAGGTTAATATAGGCATTGCCTAATGTTCTGCTAGGTAAGAGAGATCTGCAGAACTAAGCATGTCAGTGCATCTCTTGTACTGATTGGAGTCAACTGGACTGCAGTAGAAATAAGACCATCTTGTGTGATATCTTGAGAAAGAGCCTGAGCTTGCATTGATATCGGTGAGGTGTCTCACTCATTAAACAGAATAATGACCCTTGGACCTATCATTTAAAAAAAATAAAAGCAAAAGGAGAAACCGAAAAAAAGAATTCTTTGCTGTCAAATTATTTATTGCCTCACCTGTGTACAGTAAAATGGACAAAATTTCATCCTAATTACCTGCTACTTTTCTGTTCGTTTTATGTTAGTCTACACTCATCAACTCACATGTCCAGACTGTCCCATAAAAGAAAACATTCAGCATCTCTGTCCTTTCTGCTCCCTCTTGTCTTCCTTCTGCTCTTGCTGTTTATCTCTGTGATTTCTCTACCAATGTGCATTGTTAAATACTTCATTATTGTACAGCTATTCTTTTATTCAGTATTTAATAATAGCTTCTAAAGAGACGTAATTTTTCCCTACTTTGTTTGTTATTCTATCCTCAGTGCTGGGAACAGTGTCTGATAACAGCAGACAATAAATAATTTATGGATAAATGAATAAATAAATGAACTGAGTGTCAGGTACTACAACAGTTTCTGCCTCTTAGCTCCTTATCTCAATTTATTAGTTCCTCCTGCCCACCAGGATATCACTGTTTTCTCAATTCTCTTCTTAGCATTTGAGACAGCCTTTCTGAACAGTGTTTGGTATTACCCAATCTTCCAATTTTAACCTCTTCAGTGGTCTCTGGTGGGGACTTCCCAAATCAGCCTTGGCTCCATAGACTCTCTTCCATTGCATCATTAGCTAGACCAATACTCCTTCCAAAGGTTGAAGAGCATGGAGGACAAGATTCAAATAATGTGAACACGTAATACATTTATAGGGTAAAATGATTTCTAATAGCTTTAAGTTGTATAAATTAACTTTGCTATTAATTGTTGAAACCAGTGGTCAGTAAGATTTCTCAAGAAGATTCAGTTGGGTCCTAGGCCTCTAGGACTGCTTGGGAAAAAAGGTGGCAGGGGCAGCTTATAGTAAGTAGAAGATAAAGACATTGGATGTATGATGCCAAGAATATAATTAAGAGGAAAACAATTGTTGGCAATGAAATTTTTGTATCATTATTTGTTATTTTGCTTTTGAAAGTGGAAAAGACATAATAAACGTAACATTAATATTTATTCAGTAATAAGTGAAATAAGTACATAATCTAAACACAAACTTATTAAAAATTATTTAGCACCAGTCTAAGCTAAAAGGTAGTATTAGTCTCATTTTTATTGATGGAAAAAATAAGATACAGAAACTGAGTGGGCCTCTTAAGGGTAAAAAAATTATTATAATTCTCCATCTCCATTTATACTGAAAATAGAATGAGAAGAATCTGTGTGTAAAAGAAACCAGCTAGCATATTGTATGTCTTATGTTATCGAGTAAGATGCAGAATTCACCTATAATCTAGTACTTATGATCTAATAAGCAGATCCTGTGAGAACATTATCAAATCATACTTCAGAACTTTTCCTCTTCAGGCATTTTTGCCATTCCATTTCATCCCGGTAGAAGCTAGCTCACTCAACATTTTCTAATTAATTTAATAATGCTAGGAAATAATTCTTTTATTCAATCACTGGCCAACAAAAAATATAAACAAATTTTCCAAGTGTCAATGCTATCCTTAAAATGCTTCGTTAATGTATTTTTAATAGCAAAGGAGAAGTCATAGTCTGAGACATCCAGGAGGCACTGAACAGTTTGCAATGATTTCAAAATTTCTTTGAAATTGTATCTTACATTCTAAAAATACAAGCATAATTTCAATTAATGTTCATGATCTATCCATATATTGCCTGCATTCTGTCAAGCAAATGCCAGAAACCAGTACCAAATTAGGTATAAAGAAACTTAGAAGAAAATGCTTGTAAATGAAAGACTCTGTCAGAGGCCATTTCTGTAAGGCAAATGAAAGACTCAGTCAGGGGCCATTTCAATCAAGAACTTGAATAATACTGTTTGTCCAAGAAACCTTCAATCTTTTAAGTTTGCTTACTCAAGTAATTATCAGTTCCCATATCTCACATCTTCTGTTTTTGGCATAAAGAAGGTAGTTTGTCATACCAAAGTCTGGTTGAAAAATCACAGGGAAAGGCTTTGATTCCTTTAGCTTGGTTCAGATTTGCATCAGATCAATCAACTATCGCTGAGGAGGCAGAGATGATGTAATACCAAAGCCCTCTCGAATCATATGGTGTCAAGAGGAATAAGTCTTTTCCCAGTGAAGGAGAAAATGCTTGAGAGATCAAGCAACAGCAATAGCTATTCTACTACGTGGATAACTTTAATATAAAAGGTAATAATTCACTTACTATGGATTTACATTTGTGTTTTAGTAGGATGTTTTATGTTTTTTTACTGATTATTTGAATATCCTTGTGCACTACTCCCTTTCTGGGACGTGGCTTGATGATGACAATCTTGGTGGGGTGCTAAGATCCTAGTACGTGGCTGCAGAAGTTATTACTTACATGTGACTTAACTTGGATATGATTGCTTATGTATGCTAGTGCAACAAAAATACGGTATAGCAAGCATAGTGAAGACTGACATAGAGATATTTAGGGTAAGAAATTTACAGACAGAATGAAATGCTTAAGCAAAGGAGCAGAAGTGTGATACTATCTTTTTAAGTGGATTGTTAAAACATGGTGAGAATGAGCTGGAGAGAGTTGCTTGCAGGAAGCTATGTCCTGGAAAACTAAGTAACAGATTCACAAGTGTAGATTATATCTTTTGGCAAGTACTGTAAATTAGAAATTTAAAAGCTAGAGAAGGTTTTATTTTTATTTGTGTTTTGGAAAACAACTCTAGCAGGAGTGTGTGAAGTTAATCAGAGGAGCAAGAAACCAGAGGCAGAAAACAATTACATAAGTCAATTATAAATATTCCAGAAAAAGGGGTTAGTTGTTTCTCAATTTGAGGAAGCATTGAAAGGAGGTATCAATAGAATCTGCAGTAGAGTAAGAGTTAAGAGAGAGGGAGATGTTGAGTGTGAGCTTGATGAACAGCATGCCAAGAGGTTAGTAGAAACTAGACACTGGTAACTTGAAAGAAATGTAATATGAATGCAAAGTGCTTGTTATTTTTAGAATACAAAGATATTTGAAACAATCCAATAGTTTAAAAGTTTTCAAAGGATAAAAATATCTAAAATGCATACACCAATACTCTATAGCATTTAGTAAGAAAGATAGAAAGAATTGAGTCACATGGCCTAGGAGTAATAATTGGTAAGACAGTACCATATGCTGCTCCTTTCAGTGACTTTTTTAGTTGTTCTTAAACACGGACAAAAATAAATAAAAATAAAAATATATGGTCAAAGACTCACCAACAAAATCAAGAGTACAGATTATGATGCCAAGTTACTTTTTCTTTCTTGCAGAAGACAGGGTCTGTTTGATTCAATAATCATCCACCACACCCCCCACATCTACAGCCCAATTTTCTGCCTAAACAAGTTCCAACTTGCCTATTTACAGTTCACTGGACTTAGTTAAAACTCTAATAACAATTGTTCAAATGATTTAACTTCCTAATATAACCAGAAACTCTTCTGCAATAGCCCAGAATTAAAATATCTTTTGGCCCTGGCTTGTGACATTGATCAAGATGTAAATAGGTCACAGCTTGTATTTGTTCAGGAAATGATTTCTGTCTGCATTTTTATCTAAAGTCAAAAATATAAATTAATCATGACTAAAGTTTCTCTAAATATTGGAAATCATTTTTTGCTTACATGTAATGAAAATAAATTAATAATCCACTATAATAGAATGGTATTACCACTTTGACAATGTTTAAGAAGTGTCTGTTGCCTATTTACATTGTTCATTTCATCCTAGTTACAGGTGACTATTTTGACCTCTGAAGGTACAGCTAAACCCAGGATTCATGTTCTTTCGTTCAGTAACTTACCAGATATTTACAGATCACTAACAATGTACTATACTAGACACTATGGTAAAATATGAGATGATAATAACTATATTAACAAAATACAAATTTGTTGAAGATACTATTTGCCAGAAAACTATTCTAAGGTTTTTCTATTTATTTATTCATGTATTTTTTGTAAAAATGTTATGAGATCTGGAAACTTTTAACTCTATCTTAGAGATAAAAATACAGAAACAGAGCAATTAAGTAATTTTCCCAATAATACACAGCTAAAAAGGTAACCCAAGTAGTCTGCCACCAGAACCCATCTATGGTCAAGGATGAAAAATAATGAATTGTATCGGAGCAGTACCGATAAATGTCTTGAGAGTACAAAGGCAGCAGAGGTCACCTTGATATCAGGCAATCTGAAAAGTCATCAGGGAAGGTGCTATTTGCAATACATTTGGACTGTTTTACGCCTTTGAGCTGGCTAGTCCATCCCTATATATATGACTAGCACTATGTCATCAGGGTAAGTTATTGGTGTCTTCCCAGTTGCTTCCAGCCCCCATTCTTGAACTGTTCCCTTAGCCCCCTTGCACTTTCCTCCTGACCAGTTCCATGTGACCTTTGCTTCCTATGTCTTGCTTTGTACACTGATAAAGGGTTCCCACTCATCACATTGATTTATTGCTGGATATCACTGCTCCATTAAAATTTTTGGCTTTTCCTCTTGAATATGACTACTACAAGGCCTTTGAGCAAGTTTTTCTTTGAGTCACTTGAACTCTGATGCAGTGAAGCACCAACCTCATCTCTGGGCAACACCTGGATTAGGCTGTTCTTCCTGCCAATTAATTTCTAAAACAAAAAACTAGACATATAGGCCTCTTAATCTTTCATTCTTACTGCTTCCATTTTTGACAAAGACACTTGAAATGCAAATCCAGATGCCTAAAATAAGGATAAACACAGTCACAACATTTACAATTCCTTTAGAGAACATTTTTTTTTAATGAATCATTTGTTGAAGCCAGAAGTAAATCAATAATGTGCTTTGGTCTCTTTCATGCTAAACCTTTGTTGATGGTACACTGAATTTTGTTACTTCACTGAACTTCTACCTCAGAAAGCCTACGACATGCTGAGGAGATCCAGGGATTTGGGGAGGTGAAGAATAAGAGGATGAGAGGTAATTCATCACTATCCTTCCACTAATGACTCCTAGGTTTTACCACAAAAGATGCCTAGTTTTCTTTGTTCAAACTATATCGTAACTTAATGGAAAAAAAATTTTCCTTGTGCATTGCAATCTCAAATTCATTATTACCATGCCATTTCCCATTCGTTTTCAGTTTTAAAGGAAGGAAAATAAGTGCAAGAAAATGCATTCTGATATAAAAAATTTTTGAGCCTGTAAAGCTTGTAGTTTTCCCTATAATTATTTTCCCTTTCTTCCTGATTTCTTTTGAACTGGTATTTTTCCCTCTAGAGAAGTTAAGGGAGGTTTCTACTCAATGATTTTAGTTAGTTTCCCTTCTCAATTTACCAACTATTACCCTACTAAAGGAATTTCACATTTAATGATTAGAATATTGATCACTAAATTTGTTAGCTCTGAAAACACAATCTCTTTTATTTATCAATAGAATATTTTGCTTCAGAATCCCAGCAATAGGAACATAAAGCAAGGAGAAAAGGGGAGCTAAAAGAAAAAAAAAGTCTCAAAAGTAATTCAATAAAACTCTTATTTACCAAACACAAAACCACCCAACACATCAATAATACACTCTCTACTTTGTAGACATCACTTATATCTGGGTATGACTCATAACAGAGTTGCCTTTCAAAAGATACTTAAACCATTTTCATTCATGCATGCATTTACTCATTCATTAAATATCTGCCAATAACTAAATATGTGCATAGACAAAACACTATGCTACGTACAGCCATATAAGGATTAAAAAATTACGCTTTGCCTGCAAGAACTCCTAATCCAAAACAAGTAAAACATAATCTATCGTAAGTCATAGATGGTAGAGATGAAGAACTTGTTTTCAGGAGCCAGATTGCTTGTGTTCAACTCCAGATTTCGTTGCTTACCAACACTCTAAGCCTCAGATTCCTCAGTGGGAGGTACCTACCTGATGTGTTTGTTATGGTTAAATGAGATAATGTGCACAGCCATGAGACAAATAACATTGTTCACCGGAGGATTGATTCTTTTTTGTTTCATGTTAGAAGGAAGCTTGAGAATTCTTTATGGTATTTATGTTGGACAGTGAAGGAAGAAGACGATTTTGACTTGTTGAGATGGGGCTGGAAAGAGTATACAAATCAAATGTAGAAAAAGATTTTTTTTTTTAAAGAAGAGAAGTCTTCTCTTGACTTTGTACAATGTGTACAAATGTCTAGAATTTGACATTGTGCAAATATGTACTGGGGCTTTCTTTCACCAATAACATTATTGTTGATATTTCCTTGTTTTGTTTCCTGAAATTCCAAAGTTGGCGCTTTATTTCTTGGCCAAAAAAAAAAAAAACAAAAAAAAAAACAGAGTGAACTTGTGGATTCCTCTTGTCTACTGTTACTCTTATTCCCATTACACTGTGCTGTTTCACGTACCTACTAAGGTGTGACTCTTTTGGGGTGTCTATGAATGCCACAGATGGTCAACGAGAACTCTCATCAACATGCAGCCAGAACTCAAATTTCTCAAAGTTCTGTGTGACTCTGGGAATTTTTAAGTATAATAGTTACTAGATGGCATTTTTCCAGCCTGTAGAATCTCAATCTATGGGTACATGGTTTAATACTGAGGAAGAACCTCAAGGGAATGTATATGCAGATTTCTGGAGCTTTTACTTAATTAATGTAGCTTTTTTTTTTTTTCCTCCAGCTTTCTTATCCTGCAGATTCCAGCAACTTTAGACAGCTGAAAATCTGCTTCTACTTAACCTTTTAAGATTCCCATGCTCTGCTAGGGATCCCCATTTCTGCACCATGATCAGTAAAGTGCCTTTAGGCATAAATTCTATGGGATCCTTAGGCTTACCCTGCTCATTTCCCTTCACTAAGAGAGCCCCATCTTTCTCAACTGTCTAATGTATCTGTTTGTTTTTGAGGCAGAGTCTCCCTGTGTTGCCCGGCTGGAGTGCAGTGGAGCGATCTTGACCCACTGCAACCTTAAGCTCCTGGATTCAAGCAATTCTCATGCCTCAGCCTCCCAAATAGCTGGGATTACAGACACGTGTCACCATGCCTGGCTAATTTTTTGTATTTTTAGTAGAGGTGGGGTTTTGACATGTCGACCAGGCTGGTCTCAAACTCCTGTTCTCAAGCAATCTGCCCCCTTCAGCCTCCCAAACTATTGGGATTACAGGCATGAACCACTGCACCCCTCCTATTGTCTAATTTTTAAAAGAGTTTTCTATTTTTGGCCAGTTTTCTAGTTGATTATGGCAGAATAAGTCTTGTTCTAGCTTACTCTACTGTGGCTGAAGCCGAAGTTGCTTAAATTGGCATCCTACAGATAAAAGTGCCCCCTAGGTGATTCTAACAGAAAGGGAGATTTGCAAAAAATTCCACTGGGCACTGTAGTCATCTCCTTCCCTACACACTGAGAGACGTCTTCGTAGAAGTGAGGAGGTATGGTTTTGCCAGCCAATATCCCTTCAGCTTTTTTTTTGGTAACCATTTCCAATTTTTCCCAGAGAGGTCATGTTCATACCACTAAATCCCTGAAAAGATAATTTCTCTGGCCACAGTGACTTGATTCTCTCAAACTTTTGCTTGCACTTCTGGGAGAAAACTCCCCTTCTTGCTACCTGGAGAGAAGAACTTAGTGTGCAGTGAGTTTGAGCAGGGAATGTAGTGATAACATTTGTGCCCTGACTACTGCTAAGCCTAAAGCCAGATCTATTCCTGGATATTTTAGGTTCATTAGCCAATGCATTTTTTAAATTAAATCATGATATGTTTTATTTTGCAATAGCTGGAGCAGGAATTATGTCTTATCTCAAAAATCATGAAGTCCTGATGCCTACCGTAGGGCTCTTCACATCTAGGGTAGTGTGAAAATAGCAACAGGAAGGTTTTCTCAGGAAAAATAATCTAGAAACCAGAAAAAATTGTTTCTTTTGCCCTCCAATCTCTAGAGTCAAATTTTCTAAATTTAAGAGTACCAACCTCATGTGTTTGTTAAGTAGCTAAAGTACATTTTAAAACAGGTGTTACTGTTACACTTATTCTTAGTTTACATTGCTAATAGCCTGCTTTTCAAAGGCACACACTTGGTTCTAAATGGCTATAAATTAGTCTCCAAAATGGGCAAGTATTGAAGCTGCAGAGCCATGTGTATAGGACAGATATATGACACATACTGCTCTCAAGGTACATACAAATAATTATATGAATGGTTGATGCCGAGGCCTAAGAATCTGTGGCACCTAAATTGCATTAGAGTCCTCCTAAGGCACCCATATTATAATTAGGACAACAAAAATAGCTAATAAAGGAAGCTGTCGCCTCCATTTTCACACAGCAGGAGCTATATTCACAAAAGGCACTGGAATGATTATGTGTGGCTTTGCCACCCAGCATTCCTTCATACATCTTTCAGTAAGTCACTGAATAAATGAATGACAAGCACTTAGTGAACAGCTGATCTGTGCCAGGTACTATGCTAACTGCTTGATATATCTTATTTACAAATGTGCCAAACATCTGCACCCAATGAATTCAACTCTTTCAAGCTTTTGACAGGCACACAAAAAGCCTCCACCAAAGACAATGTTCTGACTAATATACGGACTAAGCCATTTGTAGAAAATTTTAAAATGTATAGAGACCATTATTTTAATTTTTAATTTGTATATTTTAACAACTCAATTCACTCTCCCACATAGTTCAGGCGGCAGCATGCAGAACAAAAAGAAACACGTGATCAAGGATCCAACATGGCCAAATAAGAACAGCTCTGGAGTGCAGTTCCCAGTGACAACACCGCTGAGGGTGAGTGATCACCACATTTCCAAACGAGTTTTTACTGTCCACAGACAAGTAGATTTCTCTGCTGAAAAGTGCCATGAATTTCTAGTATGGCTGTTTCAGCAGGCACTGCAGGTCTCCACACACAAACTTATACAAATCCGAGTGGCTGTTTCAACTGGCACCTGGAACGCCTGGGATACAGAACCACCCATTCAACTAAGAAAAAGGGCACTGAAACAGGGAGCCAGGTGATCTGGCTCAGCATGTCCCACCCCCGACAAACACCAGCAATCTGAAGCATTCTGGATTGAGAATTTTGCACCAAGTGCAGCTGGACCCAGGACGGTTCAGCTCTGTGGGGGGGAAGGGCATCAGCCATTACGGAGGCAGTCTACCACTACCGAGGAAGTCCGCCATTACCAAGGCATTTTGCCTTTACTGAGGCATTTCGCCTTACTGAGGCAATCTGCCACTACCGATGCAATCTGCCATTACCGAGGCAGTCCACCATTACTGAGGCTGACTGTCATTACCAAGGCAGTTCTAAATGTACTTCTGTAAACAAAACTGCAAGGAAGTTCACACAGCACCTGGGCAGAGCCCACCATAGCTCAGTAATGTATCTGCTGGCAGACTGTGACTAGACTATCTCCTTGCTGGGCAAGGCATCTCTGAAAAAAGACAGCAGCACATCAGTAACATATAAATGAAGCCCCACCTTCCCAGGACAGAGCAACTGGGAAAAAAGGTGATTATGAGTTTCACTGCAGCAGACTTAAATGTGCCTGCCCAGAAGTTCTGAGCAGAACAATGGAGCTCCCAGCTCAGCACTTGAGCTCCTATAAGCAACAGACTGTCTCCTCAAGCAGCTCTCCGACCCCCATATATCCAGAGACACCTCATAAAGGAGAGTTCAGGCTGACATCTGGTGGGTACATTTCTAGAATGAAGATAATAGAAGAAGAAACCAGCAGCAACCCTTACTATTCTGCAGCCATCACGGGTGATCCCCAGGCAAGCAGGGTCTGGAGTGGACCTCCAGCAGTCCTGCAGCAGAGAGGCCTTTTACAGGGAAAACTAAAAAACAGAAAGAAGCAACTTCAACATCAACAAAAAGGACGTCCACTCAGAGACCCCATCTGAAAGTCACCAACTACAAAGACCACAGGTAGATAAATCCACAAAGATGGGAAGAAACCAGTGTAAAAAGAAATGAAAACATCCCAAACCAGAATGCCTCTCCTCCTCCAATGGATAACTCCTTACCAGCAAAAGAAGAAAACAGATGGAAAATGAGTCTGATGAATTTACAGAAACAGGCTTCAGAAGGTGGGTAATAACAAACTTCTCTGAGCTAAAAGAACATGTTATAACCCAATGTAAAGAAACTAAGAACCTTGAAAAAAGGTTTAAAGAAATGCTAATGAGAATAAACAACTTAGAGAAGAATATAAACGACTTGATGGAGCTGAAAAACGCAACATGAGAACTTCACGAAGCACACACAAGTTTCAATAGCTGAATCGACCAAGGAGAAGAAAGGATATTAGAGATTAAAGATCAACTCAATAAAATAAAATGAGAAGGCAAGATTAGAGAAAAAAGAGTGAAAATAAATGAAGAAAGCCTCCAAGAAATTATTAGATTATGTGAAAAGACCTAATCTACGTTTGATAGGTGTACCTGAATATGATGGAGAGAATGAATCCAAGCTGGAAAACACTCTTCAGGATATTATCCAGGAGAACTTCGCCAACCTAGCAAGGCAGGCAAACATTCAAGTCCAGGAAATACAGAGAGCACCACAAAGATACTCCTCAAGAAGAATAACCCAAAGGCACACAATCGTCAGATTCACCGGGGTTGAAATGAAAGAAAAAATGCTAAGGGCACCCAGAGAGAAAGGTCAGGTGACCCACAAAGGGAAGCCCATCAGACTCACAGCAGATCTCTCAGCAGAAATCCTACAAACCAGAAGAGAGTGGGGGCCAATGTTCAACATCCTTAAAGAAAATAACTTTCAAACTAGAATTTCATATCCAGTCAAACTAAGCTTCATAAGTGAAGGAGAACTAAAATCCTTTATGAGCAAACAATTGCTCAGAGATTTCATCACCACCAGGCCACCTTACAAGAGTTCCTGAAAGGAGCACTAAACATAGAAAGGAACAACCAGTACCAGCCACTCCAAAAATGTACCAAATGGTAAAGAGCATTGACACAATGAAGAAACCGCATCAACTAACCGGCAAAACAACCAGCTAGCATCAAAATGGCAAGATTAAATTCACACATAACAGTATTAACCCTAAATTTAAATAGGCTAAATGCCCCAATCAAAAGACACAGACTGGGAAATTGGATAAAAAGTCAAAACCACGGGTGTGCCATATTCAGGAAACCCATCTCACGTGCAGGAACACACATAGGCTCAAAATAAAGGGATGGAAGATTTACCAAGCAAATGGAGAGCAAACAAAAGCAGGAGTTGCAATCCTAGTCTTGATAAAATAGACTTTAAACCAACAAAGATCAAAATAGACAAAGAAAGGCATTACATAATGGAAAAAGGATCAACGCAACAAGAAGAGCTAACTATCCTAAATATATATGCAAACAATACAGGAGCACCCAGACACGCAAAGCAAGTGCTTAACAACCTACAAAGAGACTTAGACTCTCACACAATAATAAAGTGGAAGACTTTAACACTCCACTGTCCATATTAGATAGATCAACAAGACAGAAAATTAACAAAGACACCTGGGACTTGAACTCAGATCTGAACCAAGCAAACCTAATAGACATCTATAGAACTCTCTACCACAAATCCACAGAATATACATTCTTCTCAGCACCACATCACACCTACTCTAAAATTGACCATATAATTGGAAGTAAATCACTCCTCAGCAAATGCAAAAGAATGGAAATCATAACAAACAGTTTCTCAGACCACAGTGCAATCAAATTAGAACTCAAGGATTAAGAAACTAACTCAGAACCACACAACTTCATGGAAACTGAACAACTGGCTCTTGAATGTTGACTAAACAATGAAATGAAGGCAGAAACAAAGATGTTCTTCAAAACCACCGAGAACGAAGACAGAACATACCAGAATATCTGGGACACATTTAAAGCAGTGTCTAGAGGGAAATTTATAGCAATAAATGCCCACGAGAAGCAAGGAAAGATCTAAAATCAACACCCTGACATCAAAATTGTAAGAGCTAGAGGGGCAAGATCAAAAAACTCAGAAGCTAGCAGAAGACAAGAAATAATTAAGATCAGAAAAGAACTGAAGGAGATAGAGACACACACAAAAAAAAACCCTTCAAAAAAATCAATAAACCCAGGAGCTGGTTTTTTGAAAAGATCAATGAAACAGACCACTAGCCAGATTAATAAAAAATAAAAGAGAGAAGATCAAATAGATGGAATAAAAAATGATAAAGGGGATATCAACACCAATTCCACAGAAATACAAACTACCATCAGAGATTACTACAAACAACTCTATCCACATAAACCAGTAAACCTGGAAGAAATGGATAAATTCCTGGACACTTGCACCCTCCCAAGCCTAAACCAGGAAGAAGCTGAAATCCTGAATAGACCAATAATAAGGGCTGAAGTTGAGGTGGCAATTAATAGCCTACTAACCAAAAAAAGCCCAGGTCCAGATGGGTTCATAGCCAAATTCTACCACACGTACAAAGAGGTGGTGGTACCACTCCTTCTGAAACTATTCCAAACAATCCAAAAAGAGGGAATCCTTTCCAAATCACTTTATGAGACCAACATTATCCTGATATAAAAACTTGGAAAAGATGCAACAAAACAAAACTTCAGGCCAATATCTATGATGAATACAGATGCAAAAATCTTCAATAAAATACTGGCAAACCGAATGCAACAGCACATCAAAAAGCTTATCCATCACAATCAAGTAGGCTTCACCCCGGGGACGCAAGGCTGGTTCAACATACACAAGTCTATAAACGTAATCCACCACATAAACAGAACCAAAGACAAAAACCACATGATCATCTCAATAGATGCAGAGAAGGCCTTCGACAAAGTTCAACAGCTCTTTATGCTGAAAACTCTCAAGAAACTAGGTATCAAAGGAATGTATCTCAAAATAATAAAAGCTGTTTATTACAAACCCACAGCCAATATCATACTGAATGGGCATAAACTGGAAGCATTCCCTTTGAAATCTGGCACTAGACATGGATACCCTCTCTCACCACTCCTATTCAATACAGTATGGGAAGTTCTAGCCAGAGCAGTCAGGCAAGAAAAAGAAATACAGGGTATTCAGTTAGGAAAGGAGAATGACAAATTGTCTCTATTTGCAGATGACATGACTGTATATTTAGAGGACCCCATCGTCTCAGCCCAAAATCTCCTTGAACTGATAAACAACTTCAACAAAGTCTGAGGATACAAAATCAACGTGCAGAAATCACAAGTATCCCTATACACCAATAACAGACTAAAAGAGACCAAATCAAGAGAGAACTCCCATTCACAATTTCTACAAAGATAATAATATACCTAGGAATACAACAAAGGATGTAAAGGACCTCTTCAAGGAGAACTAAGAACACTGTTCAAGGAAATAAGAGAGGACACAAACAGATGGAAAAACATTCCATTCTCATAATTAGGAAGAATCAATATTGTGAAAATGGTCATGCTGCCCAAAGTAATTTATAGATTCAATGCTATCACCATCAAGCTACCTATGGCTCTCTTCACAGAACTGGAAAAAATGATCTTAAAATTCATGTGGCACCAAAAGAGAGCCTGCATAGCCAAGATAAACCTAAGCAAAAAGAACAAAGCTGGAGGCATCATGCTACCTGACTTCAAACTACACTACAAGGCTACAGTAATCAAAACAGCATGGTACTGGTACCAAAACAGAGATACAGACTAAGGGAACAGAACAGAGGCCTCAGAGGCAACACCAGACATCTACAACCATCTGATCTTTGACAAAGCTGACAAAAACAAGCAACAGGGAAAAGATTCCCTGTTTAATAAATGGTGTTGGGATAACTGGCTAGCCATGTGCATAAAACAGAAATTGGACCCCTTCCTGACACCTTACAGTAAAATTAACTCCAGATGGATTAAAGACTTACACATAAGACCTAACACCATAAAAACCCTAGAAGGAAACCTAGGCAAAACCATCTAGGACATAGGCATAGGCAATGACTTCATGATTAAAATAGCAA
>CAUYLG010030664.1:0-20141 GCA_963573385.1 Cacajao melanocephalus
ATTTTAAAAGTGACCACATAATTGGAAGTAAATCACTCCTCAGCAATTGCATAGCATTTCACAGGTTTAAATAAAATATTGGTTGGCTGCTTGTTGTTATTTTCATCCCTTATTCCTTCCTGTCTCCATTGTTAAGCACAATTATTGGCATAAAAGAGGTTTTTAATACCCATTTTTAGACTGCATTCTAGCCTGGGCAATCGAACAATAATCCTGTTCTCTCTCCCTCTTTCTCTTCCTCTTTCTTTCTCTCTTACATTCTTTTTTTTTCTTTCTTTCACTCTTTCTTTCTTTCAAAAAAAAAAGTGAATTTTACTGTATGTGATTTTTTACAAAAAGAAGTGATGGGAAATACTAAAACAATTTAAATGAAAAATTAAGCCTAAATATCAGTTGTAAATTTAGTTGTAATATCATACCCAGAGTGATAAATAATTCTTATAAAAAGGACAAATATTCAAGTAAATAATTCTAATCATCTGAAATAGGAAACTGGGTTCACAATTGGAATTATATATTATATTTTAAAATTATTGATTAGAAAAATAAAAATAAATATACTTACCCTTTCAATTCAGTCCTAAAGTAAACAATAAATGAGTCAAAGGGAACCAGGAGAAAGAAATTAATAAAGATAAAAGGAGATTTTGGTGGATTAGAAAACAGGAATAGGAAGATTTGACTAATAAATTTCAAAAGTTATTGGTAAAACTATTGAATTGAATTTCTGCTTGACTACTGAAGAAATTAAGTGACACTAGGAAATAAAATAGAATATAACCACTAATGAAAGAAGAAAACAGTATTTCAGAATAAGATGAGACGTTTACTGCCATGTTAACTTTGTTATCAAAGGCAATAATAATAATATGTTTAAATTCATATTAAACAGCAACAGATAAAGTAATTTTTGTCAAAAATATCCCTTTAAAAGATGACAGTGTTACAGTTCTTGAATATGTGGTCATTGCCCATTGTGGAGATGAATGTGCTATGACTCAGTTGCTCAGCTGAACACTGAGCTAAACAGTAACCACCAACCATGGTAAACCTGACCAACACATGCTATAAAGTGTTTTTATTCTTATGTATAAGAATAAAATTATTCTTAATGCTAGACAATTACTTAAGATGGGGACACAAGTAATACAGAAACTGATATACATCAAGTTAATGAGACATATAAAATGTTAATAATTCTCAAATCTGCTTCAATGTGAACCTCACCAAATCTGTAAGCTGCATCCATTTGATCAAAATTCTCATGTAGTACAACAGGACAGTTGAGAATAATTCAAAAATCAATATTAAATGGAGAATGTAAAGCTGACTTTCATTTGTGTGGGAATAAAGACTATTATTATTATTTTAAATTATACTTTAAGTTCTGGGGTACATGTACAGAATGTGCAGGTTTGTTACATAGGTATACATGTGCCATAGTGGTTTGCTGCACCAATCAGCCTGTCATCTACCTTAAGTATTTCTCCTAATGCTACACCTCCCCTAGACCCTCACCCCCCGATAGGCCCTGGTGTGTGATGTTCCCCTCACTGTGTCCATATGTTCTCATTGTTCAACTCCCACTTATGAGTGAGAACGTGGCCAAAATCCTGTTGGTCATGAAGATGTTTGGTTTTCTGCTCTTGTGTTAGTTTGCTGAGAATAATGGTTTCCAACTTTATCCATGTCCCTGCAAAGGACATGAACTCATCATTTTTTATGGCTGCATAGTATTCCAAGGTGTGTATGTGCCACATTTTCTTTATCCAGTCTATCATTGATGGGCATTTGGGTTGGTTCCAAGTCTTTGCTATTGTGAACAGTGCCACAATAAACATACGTGTGCATGTGTCTTTATAGTAAAATGATTTATAATCCTTTGGGTATATACCCAGTAATGGGATTGCAGGGTCAAATGGTATTTCTACTTCTAAATCCTTGAGGAATCACCACACTATCTTCCACAATGGTTGAACTAATTTACACTCCCACCAAGAGTGTAAAAGCATTCCTATTTCTCCACATCTTCAGCATCTGTTGTTTCCTGACTTTTTAATGATCGCCATTCTAACTGGCATGAGATGGTATCTCATTGTGGTTTTGAGTTGTGTTTCTTTAATGATTAGTGATGATGAGCCTTTTTTCATGTTTGTTGGCTGCATAAATGTCTTCTTTTGAAAAGTGTCTGTTCATATACTTTGCCTATGTTTCGATGATGGGGTTTTTTTTTTTCTTGTAAATTTGTTTTAGTTCTTTGTAGATTCTGGATATTAGCCCTTTGTCAGATGGATAGATTGCAAAAGTTTTCTCCCATTCTATTCACTCTGATGATATTTTTGTGTGTAAAATATAAGAATTTCAAACTTCCACAGTAAAATAATTTTTAATCTATTTTATGCCATAATGCAGTTAAATTTAAATTTTATTATATTCTTGGCTGCCTATATCAATATGCATTAAAAATTATACTTACAAAATTAATTTAAATTAAATAGCATGTCTCATTGTTAGCTGAAAAATGTCAAAACTTGTTTTTATATATAGGTGATATAAATTTTTTTTCAATTTTTCTTCTTTTTCTCTTTGGCTTTTAGTGGACTCAGGCAACATATCATACCAAGAGTGATGTATAATTCTTATAAAAAGGACAAATATTCAAGTAAATAATTTTAATCATTTGAAATAAGAAAATGGGCTCAAAATTGGAATTATAAATTATTACATGTAAATATTAAATATAAACATATGATTTGTGGAAGATTGCATTTAAATGGAATTTAGAATATAATAGATTTTCAACCTAAAATCACATCATTATAGCATACAATATAAAAACTATCAAATCTGACAAGTATAAAGGTATTGAAGACCTTCTAGATATGTGCTATTTATTATGGTAGCCACTAGCTGTGTGTGGCTATTTAAATTTAAATTAATTAAAATAAAATTTAAAAAATTAGTTCCCTAGTCACACTAGCCACATCTCACTTGCTCAGCAGTATGCATAACTGACGGCTATCATATTGTACAATACAAATGTAGAAGATTTGTGTTATCATAGAAAATTCTATCAGACCACATTTATCTATGTTATTATGAAAAGGATTTGCTAGTTAAAATAGCAAAAAGGGCCATATTATGTTTTGAAGTTATTCTTTCTAATGTCTTTTCAATGATTATAAGCATTTAGAGAATAGGATTTTTGTCTGACCAGAACCTGGTACATGCTAGATGCTTAATACATAGAAATAAACTTATTTTTTGTATGCCCCAATGCCAGTAATGATGACAACAACAGCAGAAATGGCAACAATGCCATTATATATTTTCATATGCTTTACATTTTATAAAATGCTTTCATGTGCATTTTCTCATTTGAGTTTAAAAGTCGTTTTAGGAAGTTGTCAGTAATTCTTCCATTTTGTAGTTGAGAAGTCTGAAATTCAGGCCAGGTGTGGTGGCTCATGCTTGTAATCCCAGCACATTGGGAGGCTGAGGCGGGTTGGTCACTTGAGGTCAGGAGTTTGAGACCAGCCTGACCAACATGGAGAAACCCCATCTCTACTAAAAATACAAATTAGCCAGGTGTGGTGGCACATGCCTGTAATCCCAGCTACTTGGGAGGCTGAGGGGGGAGAATTGCTTGAACCCAGGAGGTGGAGGTTGTGGTGAGCCAAGATTGCACCATTGCACTCCAGCCTGGGCAACAAGAGTGAAACTCTGTCTCCAAAAAAAAAAAACTTACCAGGAAATTCAGGTGAAAGGACTTCTCTAGATAATAATAGCAATAATATGAATAGATAATGTTTATTGATTGTTAATGCTTATTCAGGAATAGTTTAATATTTACTGACTGTTTTTAGCTATTAACATTAGTAGCTAATGCCTATTAAACCTTAATGAATTATGAACCTGATAAGGCAATACTTGTAAATATTTTTACTTTATAGATGAGGAAACTGAGGCTTAGAAAAGTAAGATAACTTGCCCAAAAAGCTGGGATTTGAACTCAGTAAGTCTATTATGCTTGTATGTTGGCTTAGATTCAAACTCTGGCTTTTCCTCTCCTCTAGCTTTGGCTCTTGAAATCCGAAGTTTAACATGGGCCCACTTGGTAACGTGGTCCTAATTCTGCTATCTTGAAGAAAAGAAAATGTAACAACTAGTATACATGTCAAATAATACAATAGAATACATTATACTGAATGCAGTTAACCTTGAGTTGCTGTGGATAGATGCCATCTTGATGGGACAAACCAAAGCTGCTGATCAAAGAAACAAAAGACACGTACCTCTATGGAGTCAGCCTTGCATTTGTTTGCAGCTGAAAACAATTATAAGTTTCTGCCATAATCAAGCAAACTCTGACAATATGCTGTCAGCCAAAGACACAGAAAATGCACAACTAAGCCAGTCTCAACTTGGCATCAATAAGGAATAAAGCTCCAACTGAAAACAGATGCCTATGTAATCATGGGTAAGAACCTCCAGGTGTTTACATCATTTTAGGCCCAACATTTTGGAGACTGTATAATTTACAGGACTCCAACTTTATAAGAAACGTGAGTGAGTTTTCTGATTATCAGAGCTCAGGCAGAAATAAAGCTACCCAGATGGAGGGCTGATAGTCAATTTGCAGTACTGTCACGTTTGGGTCAATGGCTAAAAGAGTTTCTGCAAGCAGTCAGAACATGTTGTTGCACATCAATCAGATGAAAAGTTGCTGAGTTTCAGCAAAATCCTGTTGGCCATGAAGGTGAAAACCATACTGTAAAATTTTTTGTCATCATCTACAGGACAAATGCTAAGCTTCTCTAGCACACTGTGTGTGTCCATGTGTGTGTGTGTGTGTGTGTGTGTGTGTGTGTGTGATGTATATTGGTATAAGAAAAAAGATCACAAATAGAAGATGATGAGACTGGGGGTATGCATGTATATTGTCTGGATTTATTCAGTCGCAAATATCAGAAACTCAGTTCAAAGAAACACAAATTGGAATCAATTGGCTGATATAACTGGGATTTTTGAAGAAGTCAAGCTATTTTTAGAAATGGTTGGATGTGAGGTTAGATTGATGTCATTAAGAATTTTTTGTTTGTTTTGTTTTCTCCATCTCTCAGACCCTCACTCCTCTGTTAGACTCATTCTCAGAAACGCTCTTTTCATATGGCTACAAAGCTGTTCTTAACCACATCCTCTTAGTGAGTCTTTAGCCTCTATAATCCTGGGAGAGAAGCACTTTTTCCCCTAATTCCCTAATAGTCACAGAAAAACTTCCAAGGAGGGCTCTGATTAGGATGACTCTGGTCAACTGGCCATTTGTGACCAAAAGGAGGGACAATGATTAACCAGGCCCTGCCATGTATCTTTCTCTGGAAGGAAAAGTAGAGGTCACCTCACTCAAACCAGGTAGTTTAAGAGTAGGGGAGGAGAAGTGGTTCCTGAAATAAAAAATGAGTTTCAGATGGCAACCAAAGAAACAGATGGTCACTACTCGAGCGTGTGTGTGTGTGTATGTATGCCTGCATGTTGTGTTAGGACCAAACCCTAGCCAATATCCATCAGTAACATTAACAAGACCCAATTCAAATACTATTTATAATTTTGTTATAAATCTTATGTTATTCTAGAAACATTGTGCCCAATCACAGTGTCCAATGTAAAAAGTAAGTGACTGATCTTGGGTTGATGTTGAGAAGTGCTAGATAATGAAATTCAAATATATTTATGAATTCATATGTAACAAACATTAAAGTAAATTATTATTACGTTTTGTATGCTAATGACTTAAAATATAACACATAATTGGCTTTGGTAAGATAAGGACCGGATGGCATAATAGATTTCAGTAAATATTTGCTGACTTACAAAGGAGTATGTAAGCAAAATCCTAATTCTTTTAAAACAATTTATTTTTTCATAATCTTCCAGATGTTTGCCAGCATAAAATAAAATTAAACTAATGAGTACTTGATAATAAATTTGACATTTTATGTGACTCCCATGGACTTTCAGTTATTGAGCTCATGAGAAGAAAAACTTTTTTTTCCAAATGAGAATGGATTTCTTGGCGGATATAATTAAGAACTCACTTTAATAATAAAATCTGAACAAAGATAACTGCTAGTTATCTAAATGTTTAATTTTCTTTGATTCTGCAAAATAAGGATTATTTTGCAGACTTCTTCAAGCTAAATCCATAAAATGTCATGCTAATTATACTTGAGATGTGAAATTTGATGTGATTGTAGGAGCCACTACAGCTTCATTTTGTTTCACGCTCCTTTCAAATGGCAATCATATAACCTTGAAAGATTTTCAATATCAGATACTATTTTAGAAATCAATAGCACCTGGAACCATGGGTCACTGGAGAAGAAAATCACATAATGACTTAGGCTACTAAGTTAAAAGGCAACAATGCTCACTCTTTAAAATACATAATTTGTCATTAAACAGCTAGTTTTAGGGCACATAGGCATATAATTCTATGTTGTTTTGTTGTTTAAAAGGTCTTTATAACTATTTTCTCTCTTATTTCTATTAAAAGAATGTACCTCAATGACTTTCCATCACACTTCTTTCTGTTGTTTTAAATATTGTTCACTCAAAATTATCCTATGATCTGTAGTGAGACAAAGTTGCTAGTGTAAATTTTGGTATCCCAGGGGGTAAATGAGCTTATGAGGCAGAGTGTCTTCTAGAAGGGAGACCATATTGTTTTCTTCAGGCACCACTCCACAGAGAGACTACATGGCTGTTATTCAGGCACTCCTGAAAGCTGACAGCCACATCTTTTCCACTTGACCCTGAGCAGTCATCACACATCTGTATAGAAGATCTCAAACAAAGCTCAGGGACCCTCAGTTCCGTCATCCATGAGGAATGTTCTGGTATGTCTTCCTGGTTCCTGTCTCTTATTTCTAGCTGCTCTTTTTATGGGCTGACCTGGCCACTAACTTTCCATTTGTTTTTTACTTTCAGCCCTTAGGTCTGATTACAAAACTAACTCTGTGCTCCTCTTCTTTTTACTCTTTTCAATGCTCCATGGCTTGTCACTAGAACTGTCCTTCTTGGTAGATACCAGCCTTTATAATTCATAATTCATTAACAGCCTTTGAGTATTAACTATTTTCAGCTTAAAGCTATTCCAAGGCTAGTCAAAGGAAGAACTCAGGCTAGAATTTAGGGACACTAAAAGTTCAAGAAGAGAGCTTCTAACAAATAAAAGGACGGTAGAAGGAAAGAAAGTTTTTTATCACTGAGTTTTATAATCAGAGAGGTCTAGAGACTCTGCAGACGTATGGACAGAATCTGAAAGGACAGTTCAATTAGGAAGCTATGTTGAAAACCAATGTCAAAGAGCAACTTTAAGAGAACAAATGTGATAGAGATCCCATTGGAGTGGTGCTACAGGTCATCAGAGCAGGGATTGGCATAGTGGCAGAACTAACATTTTCATCTCAGCTGTTTCTAAAATCTGAATTGCATCTATATTTGCTACCCCACCCTTTCTGCCCTCACTTCTCAACAGGGTTCATAAGTGTTCTTCAACAGTACAATAATTCAACCGGCAATGAATACATCTAGTTGTACTGGGAACCAACTGATATTCCTCTATGCTGTTCTCACAGATATTATAGAGGTAAAACATCAAGTGCTGGCTATATTCTACACAGACTATACCTCACACTCCTCTAATTTACCCAATCTACTAACTGGTGAGGATTAACTGACCTGTTGACCTAGTGAACTGGTGTTGGCCCCTAGTGATCTATGTATTTTTATAGGTGACCACAATAATTGGTTTTATATTTTGGTGCTCTTTATTAAATATTGAGATTATATTTATTCCATGTTCTATGTCTTGGCATCCTTTTTGGTTTTGTGCTCATCAAAGACTAGTGATATTAGCTGGTTCTCTAATTTTGTATCCATCAATATGGTGTGCTTGGGCTATGAGACTTAGAGTGATATAATGTAGCTGATGTTCTCTTATTATTTCTTGATTCATTTTGATTTTATTCCTGTTAACTGGACAAAGAAGGCAAATGTAACTCAGGAGCTAAGGAGTTCTGATTTTTAAAAATGTCCAGCATCATTATATCATTGGCCACAAGTAGTGAGTGTATTACTTCATCTTTGTACTAAAAAAAGTTGAGGAGAGAACCAGATCTTTTGTCAAACTTGTCTTTTTTCCACGTCATTTGTCAAGCTTGTCTCTTTTTTACAGATCATTTGATGTTTAGTCTTCTAGGAATTAGTCTGGCTTATGTGAGCTGCTGCCTTAAAAATGAATACCACTGTAAGGGGTGACTGAAAGAGAGTGACCGTTATCTTAATTTCAAAGAGATTTTGCTGAACTCACATGTAAGCCTCGTTTCTGAAAAAACGAGGTAAGCAACATAAAATGTCTACTAAATTTAAAAAATAAATTAATTAACAAATCATTATCTTTTTCTCTTTTGAGTAATACAGGTTCCCTATCCTCATCTTTTTCCATTATAAAGTGGCTAAGGTCCTATAAAATCAGAACCCTTGGCCATATCCCAAGCTATATTAAATTTTTTTGTAGAGGCCTAAGACCATGGTGAGTATTTCAAATATATTATTTATGATTGTTATTTCTTAACCACAAGTAGTTACTTTTTGAGTTAATCAAGACTACCTGTTTTTTTCAGAAAACCTTCAATTAATTTGGATATCCAATTATGTCTACGTGACGGGTTTAAAAATATTTTGGGAAAAGCTCTTTACAAAGGTGATTGGGGTAAAAGTGCTAAAAGGGTTATCTTAAACAATTTTATGTAAATTTAAAACAAATACTTAGCTGGTTTGAAAGTGCAGAGTCAGAACATTCTAGAAAATATGAAAACAAAACCCCTCATACTACTATGAACTCTAAGGTCTATTTTCTGTTAATAGGGTAAAATACAGAAAACAAAATATTACATGAATATGGTTTATTTTCTGTTTGTAGAGTACTAAATATCCGGATCACTCCCGAACGCTTTCCTCCAGCTGCCAGGAATGTTATGTGCTGATGGCTGGCAGGTGTTCCTCTCCAGGAGCTGCCTCAGTCAAAGGGGGCCTTCTCTCCCAAGCTTATCCCTCCACAGGAGTAACCCACATTTAATAAAGGGTCAAGGTGGAGTTATGAGGATTGCCCCTTGCTTTAATTTCAGACAACTCTGAAGGGCCATTCTTTCTTCAGAGTTCCTGTGGGATCAGCAAGGCCTCTGTTGTAACTACATCACATATCATAGTTCAACTTTACCCTCTGTCTAATTCTCACAGTTGTCATTCATGAAATCACCCTCCAGAGGGTGATTCATGCAAATCTCTACTCTAGAGTATGTTTCCAGGTGGCCAAACCTATGACAGTTGATACAGGAAATGGTTTTACGGAGCTGACTCTATAATGCAGTTTTGGAGCTGAAGACCTCATCATCAACAGTAGGTAGAGTACATGGCCCCTAGCATTCTGTAATTCTACAATTGCTAAAATTTTCATTGGGATGGTGTAATATTGCAAGGAAATGCCTTGGCTGCTGCAGTATCTCAGGCATTTGAGAGTTGTATGGGAAACAAAGTATGAGAATGATGAAATGGATTATGCTTCATAATACTGATGCATTGGAGAAGACAATGAAAGGCTAAAGGTTAGTTACTAATTGACGACAAAATAAGAAAATCAGAGGGCATCCTTAGCAGTATATATAGAGACATACCTCTTTTAGCTGAAAGAACAGAAAAATCTGAGGTCCCAAACTGAAGAGTAGCAGAGCTCTTGAGAAATTTGAAATCTCTATTCCAACAAATCTATGCCAAATTCAGAAGAACCTGATTGGAAAGGTGTGGGACTCTGAGATTTGGAATGGGCTGTCTGGATCATTTCACTCTATAGATTTGAAACTTCAGAGCCTACTGAACCCTCTGGGCCTCCAGAAGTGAATCCCTGTTAAATGCTGATGATCCCTCTTGCTTAATAACAATGTGGAGGCTTCCACCTTGCAGGTCAATACATAAGGAGACATATATTGTCTGCTTGCTCTGTAAATATCTTTCACTGCTGTCTTTTTGTCAATTTCTCAATACATTTCCAACAGATTTTCCTTTAAATATATTTTGAGGCAACATTATTTGGCACATAAAGTTTAATTATGGATATATCGTTTTCTCCTTATAGCAGCAGCTTGGAGAGGTTGTGCCTGACCAGCATAGCTCTTCCTTATTTAGATAAGCAATAAAGTCAGCTTTGTGCTTTTTAAATTTCAGATATTAAGTCTCGATCTCATCCTTTCACAATGCTTACTTCATTAGGTTGTTTTGAAGGTTAAAGTCAAAGTACTAATCAAATAATAGCTGTTATTGTTTTCCATGCTACTTTAGTACATAAATGTTCAACATGGCCTTTTAGCTTTTATTAATATAAAATGCTATATTTTCCTCTTCAGGGCTGGAATTTTATTTTATTTTTTAAAATATTGTTTATTTGTTTATTTATTTTAGAGACAGGGTGTTGCTCTGTTGTCCAGGGTGGTGCAGTGGTGTGATCATAGCCCACTCAAACTCCTGGGCTTATGTGATCCTCTTGCCCCAACCTCTTGAGTAGCTGGGACTACAGGCTCATGCCACCACTGCTGGCTGGTTTTTTTAAAACTTTTTTTTTAAGAGATGAGGTCTTGCTATGTTGACCATGCTGGTTGAAAACTATTTTGTTTTGTGTTAGCATTACAACCCTTCCCTTCCTGAAAGTTCTTGAAAAATGTTTTGAGTTTTGCCCATTTGTTGGCCTTTAATCCCTTTGTGTTTATTATTTTTGGTAGAGGATGCCTCAAGGCAGAGATTCAATTTCGTAAGTAGTATCTTAAAAATATTTTGTCATTACTAGAAATAATGATTGTGTTAATGTCTAATTTCAGATACTGCTAGGATATTAATTCAGTTCACAGCATTATTAAAAATCTCTTAAATCTCCAAAGCCTAGGACTTCAATATTTTAACTTAGATACTTACATAGGGAACAAAAATAGTGGGGTGAGAAGTTGGCAAGTAGTAGCTGCAGTAGAAAGCAGTTAAGGGCTAGAGTAGACTCTACAATTATGTCTCTGAACTATAATGTTCTATAGACCGGGACCTCACTGACCAAAGTTTTGGGTCTACCTACATTTGGTTTAAGACCAAACGGACTACTTTGTATCTGAAAGCCAAAAAAAGACCATCTTCCCTATGATTTTTGCTACTCAATAAGTGGGCCTTTTTCTCCTTGAAATAATCTACATATGCAACCAAACAGAGGTCGGAGAATTACTTGGGAAGTATACAGATTCAGAAATGAGTTAGATGTGCAGGCTAAGGCCTGTCTATACCTATAATCATATTCCAGTAGGATATGAACCTTTTATTCAAGCTGATACTGGTGATAAGCTCCCAAAATGCCCCCTCACCATTTTCAGTAGTTAAAGATAACAAGATACCCACTCTCTACTTTTGTTTTTTTTTCTGAGTCACGTCAAAGTACTTCCTAGTTCCTTAGGTGAGTTCGTATTTTATTTCAGACAGAAAGGACGACTTTTATTTTATCATACATATTCTATAGTCCTTTTTATTAATAAGAAGATAGACTAGAGCAGGGTTTCTCAACCTGGGCATTGCTGACATTTTGGGCCAGGTAATTCTTTGTTATTGGAATTGTGGCTGTAATACCTTTATGGAAGATGTGATGTTACTTCCTTCTGGCATTTCCCCCAGTTTAGAAGAAAAGATAGCAGGTAGTAATTATGTCATATCATGAAGTGCTAGAGAAGATAGGAGGCTTCCCATTGTTTTGAGCCCTCAGGAAAAGTACAGGGGTCAAAAAGGCAGTTACTAACCATTGGTTTCAACTCCAGTTTCACTGTAGGATCTTGGATGAGTGCTGAGTCTCTTGATATTTTCAGTTTAGTCATCTGTCATATGTTTGATCTCTAACGTTACTTGTAGCAACGTGAATTATTCACATTATGTCCTCAGTACCTCTCATGTTGTCTGGCTTATGGGAGTCGCTAGATAACATTTGTTGAATAAATGAATATTCCGAATGTTCTCTGAGTTTAAGATTGCACTTTCATTGACATTCTTGATTCTGGATAAGACAAACAAATTACGTTTGTCTTATCCAACACTAAATCCCCAGAATCTACCTCACTTAGAGGAACATTTTAAGGAGTTAGTAAATATTTATCTGATAAAAGCATGAACAAACATTGTATGATTTTTTTAGATTATGTGATCACTAACAACAAATACAAATTCCAAAGCTTTACCATATTATTTTTATTCAAAACTACTCTCAGCATTGGATATAGGAATACTACAATAATGTATTCCAACCCAAGTCATGGTATTTTAATACACATTTGTCCAAAAAATGAGTGGTTCTTGTATTGAATTAGGATTTGTCCAGGCAAATTTTTACCTGTCATCCTCCTTTAAACAGCTATGTTTTTTCAAAGACAGCTTTCTTGGCTTTGAGGAGAGCATCAGTTAGAAACTGGCCAAATTTTGGTTCCCTTGGAGTCAAGATGACACAGAAAGATACAGAGAAAATAATTTTAGGCTTTAACATTAGAGGGACTTAGGTTTCAGGTCCAGTTCTGCTGCCCACAAGGTATGTGTGTTTAGGGTTTTATATAGCATGAACCTCGGTTTTTCCTCTGTTGACTAGGGATCAATAATACTTGCCTTATTGACTTGTCAAGATAAAATTAATGAACACACTTGAAAGCTGTCAATATCCATATCTTTAAAAATAATTGATAGTTTTACTTTGTAGTTCATAATGAGATGTGTTCCCAAATTTTGTGTGTGTGCATGAACATATACATGTGCACCCACACATGCAATCGATTTTTAAAAATTATATTTAATTTGACATAAAACAGAGAAGTTTTCTTTATAAAGGAATCCTACTGTCATTCTGTTTGAAATAGGAGTAGGATGCCCCTAGTTTGTTTTATTTAAAATTTTAGGGTTGGGTAGAATTGGTTCCGCAGCATGAATCTTTAGTCTTCTGCATCATCAAGTAATCACTTTATATTTGTATTCACTTTAAACTGAAATAAATATAGCTTGTTGGTCTCTGATGACTTCTCGTCCCTAGACCTTTTTGTTGTACATATTAAGACAAGGCAGTGTATCATAATGGTTAAGATTACTGGAAGCAGACTCCCTGGGCTCTTGGCTAGCTCTGGTCTTTACCAACTATGAGGCTTTGGGAAACACTTAACCTTGTTTACTTCGTTTTCTAATGTGCAGAATGGGGATAATAATAGTACCTATCTCATGTTGTTTTTGTAAGCATGGAGAGACCCAATATCTGTAGGTGTCTTGCATGTGATTGGTGATAAAGAAAATTTATTTATTTATCTCCAAAACCTATCCTGGAGCTTATGCTTATAAACTGTAGAGGCAGAGCTAGTAGAGGGCATACAGAAGCCTAGATTTTGGCAGTTTATACCCCTTTATTTTTTCAATTTATGCAGAACAATCTTCACAAAACAGTTGTTTAAAATGGGGCTCTCCATAGTGTTTTTGAGATTCTCTGGTGTATATTTAATTCTATTGCTCTTCCTAAGTGCTTCCAATGCACTTAAATGGCTTCACAGTTGAATTTTTCTCTCATCTGTTGTGGAATTCACTAAAGATAGTGTACAGCTATAAATAAGCCTACCCATGCAACCGTAACCATGGCAACCACCAGTCTTCAAACAGGGAGAGGGGAGCTTACAAGCTGGTCTCAACTTTACACCAGCCCAATACATCCCCTTTCAAATTAGGCAGCTCAGGACTGTGCTTTGCACGCAGCACAGCCGCTCGTTGCTTTCCACAAAGTCTCTATCATTTACTTCAATCGAATACAATTCATTTCTGACTTTCACACATTCTTTGAAAGCACTGTACTGGATTCTGTGGGAGATAATAAAAATGACTTAAGCCAAGCTCTCCCACCAACATACAGTGGGGTCTTAGTAACATAAATATTTCTCAGTTTACTCTTTTGCTGAAAACTCTTCAATGGCTCCCTGGTGAATATAGAATCCAGTCTCTTGCTTACATTTTCTTCTTTTAAGAGATAGGATCTGGCTGTGTTACCAAGGCTGGAGTGCAGTAGTGCAATCATAGCTCACTCTTCCCTACCTATTCCTCACTATCCTTCCTTTGACAGCCTAAACTCCAGGCTTCCTCTGAAAATTGTATGTTCTCCAATGGTGTTCGGTGTTCTCTCTCTCTCTCTCTTTGTGAAATTCTTTCCAGACTCTCTTATTTGCTCTGCAAGCTTTTAATTTTTCTCCAGTCTGAATTCAAGTGCTTCCCCCTGTTAACTTTTCTGTCATGGTATGGTTTTAAGATGAGTTTAACTTGCAGAGAAGCCAATCAATTTTTCCTTGTTCACATCAATTGTTCAATGGAATTAAGCACTTACCTCACTCAGTACAAGAACATTAAAAACAAAAACAAAACAACAACCAAAAATCCAAATCTCATTTATTAAAAATGACTATGTAGAGGCAGCAAAAGGCACTTGGCTTATTATTCCTTGCTCAATGTAAAAGATGCTCATGATTGGATTTTTGTCTTTGAATGAAGGGGCCGGTGAGAGTTGTGAATGCAGGTATTTGGTAAAAGGTAGCTATTGATGTGGCAGACATTTTTAAAGTAGAATTTATAGAGCTTGACTGATTATAAATGAGAGATAAAGGAAAGAGAGAAGCTGACTGTAAAGTTTCGATGACTGAGAGAGTAATGATGCCATCTGTTGAGACAGGAAACGGGGGAAGTATTAATATATCTGGGAGGTGGAGTTATGCTTAATTTTTGACACATTTTAACTGATGTATCTTTAGAATATGCATGACTAGTACGCAGTTGGGAATGCCTGCTTAGACCTCAGGAGCAACTCAGAACTACAGGGGTAGATGAGAAATCATCAAAATATAGATGGAAATTTATAGCAATGGCATGAACAAAACTGCTCAAGGAGAGTGAGATTGAGGAGAGACATCCACATTCAATAAGGAAACTTCAGAGAAGGAGACTCAGGAGTGCCTTGGGGTGGGGCAATGGAAGAGCTAAGGGCCCAGGCCAGGTGCAGAGACTGGCCTTGGATAGGGGGAGAGTCTCCCTTTGAGCTATACGAGATGGGGAGTGGGATTACATGGGAGTAGCACGGCCAGTGTGTTTCTCCTCTCTGAACAAAGTAGGAGTCAAGGACATCTTTGGAGGGTGAAGGTTTGGAGGCAGGAATGCCACCTTGATAAGAATATAGTTGGAAATTCTGTCGTGGGATGTGATTTAGGGAAGGGATAACATAACTAGAACTGAGTTACAGCAGCTGAAATTGGATAATTTATCTCAAGGTGGAGTCCATCACTGCATTTGTGTGATTTCCTGAAGTGGGATTTAATAGCTTGGAGTGGGAATAAAAATAAATAGAAAGGAGGAGATGGCCTCCAATCCCATTGCTTTTCTTCTTGCTTGCTCCACATTTTGCCCTCCTTCCTGTTCCTTGAATACCCCTGGAATACCAGATGTCCCACCTGCAGGAATTTTCCCAGGTAGCTAACTGCTTGGTTTACTTCCTTCCTGTCATTGCTCATATTTGACCTTCTTGATGAGGTCTATGCTGACCATCCTGTTTCCTGTTACAACTTCAACTTTCTGCATTTTGGATCTCTCATCCTCTCTACCCCTTCTTTTAGTCATCACATTTACCTCCTAACATATTAAGTAATTTACTCATTTATCATATTTACTGTTTATCATCCTCCACTGGTATGTGAGCTCCACGAGGACAGGGATCTTTATGATGTATTCTAAATGGTCAGAACAGTACTTGGCACATAATAGTAGTTCAATATGTATTTGTTGAATAAAATGAGGGTGACTGAAGAAATGTGGGTGTCAGAGAGGACATATGCTGGTTATTGGTTTTGGTTGAACCAGGAGCAGAAAATCCATATGAAAACTGCACTTTTTATTGTTACCTTTCTGATTTAATTTGTAACAAATTTCTTAGGTTATAAAATTAAATTATGCCCCCTCATTCTTCGGATGCCCTCTTCTCCATCTCCCTCCATATACAGTTGTAGTTTTAACCTACTCTGTTAGATCGCGTACTCACATCGAATAATAAAATCATCTCAATATGATTGTTTTTCATAAAGGCATTTTGCCTTCTAAATTTCTCTCTCTCACTATTTTCTTATCTGTCCAGACCACTGTTAGTTCCAGTGGTCTGGAAGTTTTTGGAATTTGGAGGAGATATTTTGTTGTTGGTGGCAGTAGTGGGGAAGACTATGACCATGGCATAGGAAGAACTTCCTCTTCTACCTTTAGGTGAAATGGCACTTTCTTTCTGCCACACTTCTCTATAGAGTGCTGATGCTTACCCTAGAAAAAGATTCCCTTTGTGGCCCAATGAATTCTAGATAATCAGGTAACTGAACTCAATTGCAAGAATCAATAAGCTATTTTAATGCTTCGTGGAGCTGTTCTACACATTTACCTAAAAAGCGGACTTGGGATTGCTGGTTTTGATTACTTGTTTTTACCCATATTTGAAGATCTGGTAAAAGTGTTAAAACTAACTTTACAGCAAGCATGATTTTTAACTTAAAAAGGTTAGTGACTTTAAGCCAGGTTGAGATGGGGTGGGGGTGGCTCTCCTCAAAGGAGGATTTCCTGCCCTCTCCCAGCAGTGGAGGACTCTGCTTCTTAGGCACACAGAGTATGGGGCCTAGGAGATCAGCTCTCATTTTTCTCTCAACCTCAAATTTAGGCAGGCCCTGCTTGTCCTTACTGTGGGTACAGTCTTTTTCAGCAGGAGAGGTCCTGCCCCTAGTCTTTTTCATAAATATTCAGTGGAAATTCGTGAAAAGATTTTGTGGATGGGTGAGGGCCTCCTTGTTTGGGGCCCTCAGTCATTCTAAAATGTGCCAACCCAAACTCATCATTTAACATGTTATTAAAGCCTCAGATGTTTTATTCTTGCCAACTTCTTTGGTGGCTACCTCCTACTTCCTTTTTTTTTTGTTTGTTTTGTTTTTTAGATTGAGTCTTGCTCTGTCGCCAGGCTGGAGTGCAGTGGTGCGATCTTGGCTCACTGCAACCTCCTCTTCCTGGGTTCAAGCGATTCTCCTGCCTCAGCCTTTTGAGTAGCGAGGACTACAGATGTACAGGTGTGCGCCACCATACCTAGCTAATTTTCATATTTTTAGTAGAGACAGAGTTTGACCATATTGGCCAGGATGGTCTTGATCTCTTGACCTCGTGATCTGCCCGCTTCAGCCTCCCAAAGTGCTGGGATTACAGGCTTGAGCCACCTCCCGGCCTACTCCTTTGCCGAAGATGAAACAGCTGTGGGATTCATTTCTCCTTGGAGGATGTTGCCATCTTTTTGGATTTTAGTGTAGTAGGTTACCTTCCAACCTCAATTCTCTGTGGAGACTAGACGTTTTTATAGGCGATCTGACTTGTTCTTATTGTTAGGGTAGGAGTGACTTTCTCTGCTGACTTTTTGCATCGTAGGTGGAAGACAGAAATTTTTAATATCTGGAAGGATTGTTTGGTTCTATTCCCAATCTGTTTGGATATTCCTAAATCTCTTGGTTTTGTGTTCACATTTTGAAGACTTTTAAGAATTTTTTTTAAACATGTAAGACATCGCTATTTTGTGTTCTGTGTCTGGGAATACCATTATCTAGAATCTTTGCAGGTCCAACTCTGCTTGTTATTACTTTTGATACTTTCAGTGATTGTTTTTTGGGTTCTTGTATGTTTTGGGATTTTTGACTGTGAACTCATGTTCTTTTGAACTTTATGGGAATTTTCTGAAGCCTAGATTGCAGTTACATTCTTTTAGAAAGAATTTGTGTTTACTATTCCATGGAGCATAGCCAACTGTTTTATATTAAATTGCCTGCCTGAGGTTTTTCAGACCACACTGGTAGCATGAGTGGTAGATTGTATCTATGAATTTTCTGGGATGGTGTTTTTTCTTCCTCCATCCAGCACCAGGGCCAAGACAATTTGGTTTCTGAATAATGTGATTTTGCAAGATGGATTTACTTCACATTTACCATTATATGTATGACAAAAATCTTAGATGTTCCAGCTTTATTTGGGGCCTTGTGGAGGAGGGATTTACCTATTTTACACAGACCTGTGACTTTTTCTGTCTCCTCAGTGCCCTGTACAGACATCAAAAGAGAGAAATTTTGTCACAAAAACTTAAGAAAAAAATTACTTTTTTTGCTTGGTTTCCTACCAAGATTCCTTTAACATCTTAATTTAACTTCTGTAGATTCTTTACATTTGTACCTGCTATTATTATTTTTGAAATTTAATTTATTTTAAGTTCTGGAATACATGTGCAGGACATGCAGGTTTGTTACATAGGTAAACGTGTGCCGTGGTGGTTTGCTGCACCTGCCAATTCATCTGCTAGGTATTCAGTCCCGCATGCATTAGCTATTTACCCTGATGCTTCCCTCCCGCCATGCCACCACTCAGACAGGGCCCAGTGTGTGTTGTTTCCCTTCCTGTATCCATGTATTCTCATTGTTCAGTGAGATCATGCAGTATTTGGGTTTCTGTTCCTGTGTTAGTTTGCTGAGGATAATGGCTTTAAAAAATCAAGAAATCTCCTCCTTTAATAGACTTAAAAGACTAAAATAGATTTTCTTTTTCTTTTTAAATTGATAAATAAAAATTATATATATTTATTGTGTACAACATGATGTTTTCAAATATGTATACATTGTGGAATGGATACATTGAGCTAATTAGTGTACACATTACCTCGTATACTCATCAGTTTGTTGTTGTTGTTTTGTTAAGAATGCTTAAAAATCTACTCTCTTATTGATTTTTTTTTGTTTGAGATGGAGGTCTCATTTTGTCACCCAGGCTGGAGTGTAGTGGTGCAATGATAACTTACTGTAACCTTGAATTCATGAGCTCAAGTGATCCTCCTGCCTCAGCCTTCTGAATAGCTCTGACTACAGGCATGTGCCACGATGCCTGGCTAATTAAAAAAAAAATTCTTTTTATAGAGATAGGGTCTTACTATGTTTCCCAGGCTGGTCTTGAATTCCTGAGCTTAAGCTATCTTTCTGCCTCAGCTACCCAAAGTGTTGAGATTATAGGCATGAGCCACCACATCTAGCCTCTTACTGATTTCTGAGAATACAACACATTGTTATTAACTATAATCACCATGTTCTATGTATATCTCTTGAACTTATTTCTCCTAAGTTACTGAAATTTAGTATTCTTTGCGCAACATCTGTCTACTACCACCTCTCCGGCCCCTGGTAACCGCTATCAACTCTCTACTTCTACAAGTGCAACTTTTTAAGATTCCACATATCAGTGAAGCTTGGTGTTTTTCTGTGACTGCTTATTTCATTTAACATAGTGTCTTCCTGGATTCATCTATGTTGTTGCAAATGACAGGATTTTTTTTTAATGGCTGAATAGTATTCCCTTGTGTATATATACCTCATTTTCTTTATCCATTTGTCGGCTGATGAACACTTAGGTTGATTCCATAATGCAGCAATTGTGAATAATGCTGCAGTAAATATAGTAAAAAATAGTACTACATTGAGATACCATCTCATGCCAGCTAGAATGGCAATCATTAAAAAATCTGGAGACAACAGATGCTGGAGAGGATGTGGAGAAATAGGAACACTTTTACACTGTTGGTGACAGGGTAAATTAGTTCAACCATTGTGGAAGATAATGTGGCGATTCCTCAAGGATCTAGAAATAGAAATTCCATTTGACCCAGCAATCCCATTACTGGGTATATAGCCAAAAGATTATAAATCATTCTGCTATAAGGATACATGCACACAAATGTTCATTGCAGCACTGTTTACAATAGCAAAGACCTGGAACCAACCCAAATGCCTATCGATGATAGACTGGACAGGGAAAATGTGACACATATATACCATGGAATATTATGCAGCCATCAAAAACGATGAGTTCGTCTCCTTTATAGGGACATGGATGAACCTGGAAACCATCATTCTCAGCAAACTGACACAAGAACAAAAAATCAAACACCACATGTTCTCACTCAC